>JAPVLO010001484.1:0-81589 GCA_027257055.1 Cephalopachus bancanus | reverse complement strand
AAGGTGGCTCCTGAACTCGGTCAGGGCTAGGCTTGGTGCCGCCCGGGTTCTCGTGGCCCAGTCAGTTGCGCGCAGGTGTCGGCTCTCCTGGGGGTTCGGACCTGCCCCCGACTCGCCGAGCAGGGCTTGGACTGAGCCATACTACCAGCATCCCAGTGTCCGAATCAGTGCATGAGCCAATTCCTGTGCCACCTGACCTGTGGTATTTTGATATGACAGTGGAATTGATTAGTGCATGCCACACCAGTCACAACAGAGGCCCAGCTGCTGCCAGAGAGCCACAGTTCCTCAAGGTCTCATCTAAGTTTATACATGGTCTCCGTGGCTGTTTTTGGTCAAAAACTGCTGAACAGGCCAGGCTCAGTGGCTCAGCCTGTCATCCCAGCACTTTGGGAGGCCAAGACAAAGAAAGACATATAGAAGAATACAGCAAGAGACAGGGCAAGATGGCGACGGCATAGGTGAACTGGTGAGATTCTCTGAACGTGAGCTCCCAAAAAGGCTATTACTTCTCTTCCCCCATCCCCCAGCCCATCACCAACCGAGCTGGTGCCAGGCCCGGGAACTTCCCACACAAGGCCAGATATTGCGCACCCACCACCACTGCTGCTGTTCTACTCATGTGTGGAAGTCTCCGGTCCCAGCCCCCTCCAGATCCCTCCCCGGCTGCATTGTCTCCAGCCCGACACCCGGCACTGGCACCGCCGGTCACACAGGGAGGCTCTGGGCGCCCGCCCCTCAGAGACTCCGGTCCCTTTCCTGGCCGAAGTACCCTGTAGGGGGCCCAGCGCCACTCTCGCCACTCACCGCCTTCCCTTTGGAACTTTGGAGCTCTGGAACTCCGGGTCCACCCTAAGGCACTCAGCGTGAGACCCCAAGCCGGAGGACCCAGACAAGCGGAGAAAAACAGATCTGCTTAAACTGCCTCACCATTCTCCAGGCAGAGACTTCCATTGCCCCACCCACCTATCAACAAACTTTACCTCAGTTCCTAAGGCAACAGCGCGAAACAGGAGACAAAGCCCCATCTCTACGCTGCAACGAAAAACAAAGGGGAGAGGCTGGAATTGGAGATCACAGAAGTGACTCTAGTCTGATCGCTTATTTTGACTTATGACTTTATCATTGAAACTGTTGGTTTAGATTACGTTTGGTGTTTACCTTCTGATTTAAACTGTTTCTTGATTTTATTGGCCTGTCTCTGTGTAACTATCAGTATTCTTTAGGGAATCTTTCTTACCTGTCTTTCTTCACTTCTTCCCAGCCCTGTGTCTCTCTCTCTCACCTGATAGTTGGTATGTATATCTGTTTTCCCTCTCGCACTTCTCTCTTTCTAACTCCCTATTGACCCCCCCCTTCCTCCATTATTTTCCTCTTTTATATGCCCCCTTTTTAAATCTAGGGACCAAGGCTGCATACTGCTGAATAGACAGACTGTAAAGCAGAGGGAAAAGTGAACAAAGCCAGAACCCCTCATAAGGAAGAACAGGTCATTGCAGAAGAGAAATAAAAGCAACCCCACCTTCCCTCAAAAACAGAATTGAAGAGGGGGAGGGAAAGGGGGAGAGGGAGAAAAATCTACAGAAATGAAGAAAAACCAAAAGAAGAGTATGGGTCTCTCCCAGATGCCTGGGAGAGCAGACATTGAGAAAACTGACTTTGGAATACGAACAATGAAAAGTCCCCAGAATGAAGGGTCTCAAATGCAAATGTAGATATCAAAACAATAATGGAGAGATTAAAAAAATTGAGGAGACACAAGAAGAAACTAGGAAGGAGCTGATATCTGAGATAACAGTAATAAAGAATACTGTGAATGAAATAAATAACAAATTGATAAGCATGGAAAGCAGAATTACCCAAGCAGAAGAAAGAATCTCAGAGCTTGAGGACCAAAATATAGAAATAACCCAAACTCTTAAAAGCACAGAAAATAAGCTCAAAATGACAGAACAAAACCTTCAAGAGATGAGTGACTACCTCAAGAGGCCTAACCTAAGAATAATCAGACTCCCTGAGGCAGAAAGAGAAACAGAGACCACATTGGAACAAACTTTCCATGAGATCATTCAAGAAAACTTCCCTTATCTAATCAGTGATGCAAAAATTCAAACACAAGAGATTCAGAGAACCCCCACAAGACAACAAATGAGAAGACCAACTCCTAGACACATAATAATTCGCCTAAATAAAGTAGGCACGAAAGAAAAAATCCTAAAGGCAGCAAGAGAAAAAGGCCAGATCACCTACCATGGAAGACCAACCAGAATAGCAGCAGATTTATCTGCAGAAACCCTGCAGGCTAGGAGAGCTTGGAGCCCTATCTTCAAAGTCCTAAAAGATAAACAATTTCAACCAAGAATAACCTACCCGGCCAAGCTAAGCTTCATCAGTGAGGGAGAATTAAAATCTTTCCCAGATATCCAGTCCCTAAGAACTTATGCTGCCACCAAACCATCTCTACATGAAACACTTAAGAAAGTACTAAACACAGAAGAAAAGGAAAAAAGAACAACATTCTTCACAAGAGTACAGGGAAAAGAATAAAATATACACGAACCAACCCAAAACCAAAAGCAAAACAAAAAAAGAAAAAACCAAGTGGAAGAACAACAACTCAATAAGAACTCTTTGATAGGGATGAACTCTCACATTTCAATAATTAGTCTGAATGTGAATGGACTAAACGCACCACTGGAAAGACATAGAATGACATCATGGATAAAATATCACCAGGCAACAATATACTGCCTTCAAGAGACCCATCTCACTAGAAAGGACATACACGGACTCAAAGTAAGAGGATGGGAAGCAAATTTTCAGGTGAATGGAACACAAAAGAAAGGAGGAGTCGCGATCCTAATTTCAGACAAAATACCATTTAAGCTATCAAAAATTTAAAAAGATACAGAGGGCCACTACATAATGATAAAAGGTTCACTCCATCAACAAGAAATATCTGTCCTAAACATATATGCACCCAACATAGGTGCGCCAACATTCATAAAGGAACCTCTAGGAAAACTAAAGAAAGACATTGATTCTAACACCATAATAACTGGAGACTTTAATACACCACTCACAACCTTAGACAGATCATCAGGACAAAAGATCAGCAAGGAGATCCGGAACCTCAATGAGACTCTGGACCAAATGGACTTAATTGATACCTATAGAACACTCCATCCAAAGACCACAGAATAAACATTCTACTCATCACCACATGGAACATATTCTAAGATCGACCACATAATTGGACACAAATCAAGTATAAGCAAATTTAAAAGGACTGAAATTCCACCATGCACCTTCTTGGACCACAGTGGAATAAAAATAAACATTAACACCAACAAAGTCCCCCCAAAACCCACAAAGACATGGACACTAAACAGCATGATGCTAAATAACTCCTGGGTCAATGATGACATCAAAACAGAGATCAAACGATACCTGGAAACAAATGAAAATGAAGAAACATCTTACCAAAATCTCTGGGATGCCTTAAAAGCTGTAATAAGAGGGGAATTCATATCCCTACAAACACACATGAGGAAAATGGAAGGAACAGAAATTCACAACCTAACAAGCCACCTAAAGAAGCTGGAAAAGCAAGACCACAAAAACCCTAATTTCAGCAGAAGAATCCAGATCACCAAAATAAAAGCCCAAATCCAGGACATAGAAGACAAAAAGATAATAGAAAAAATCAATGAAACAAAAAGCTGGTTCTTTGAGAGAATAAACAAGATCAATGGTCCCCTAGCTAGACTGACCAAGAAAAAACGAGAAAAAAACCAAATAAGTACAATCAGAAACACAAAGGTGAAGTCACATCTGACCCTGAAGAAATACAAAAGATCACTAGAGACTACCACGTACACTTGTATGGAAACAAACTTGAAAACCTTAAGGAAATGGAGGACTTTCTGACATCACACAACCTACCTACGTTGGAACAAGAAGAAACTGAGACCCTAAATAAACCAATAACAATCAAGGAAATCGACTACATAATAAGAAAACTTTCTACAAAAAAAAGCCCTGGACCAGATGGCTTTCCAGCAGAATTCTACAAGACATTTAAGGAGGAGCTGATACCAATCCTAATGAAGGTATTCCAGGTGATTGAAAAAGATGGAATGCTCCCCAAATCATTTTACGAAGCCAACATCACATTGATACCCAAGCCAGGTAAAGATTCAGCAAAGAAAGAGAACTACAGGCCAATATCTTTGATGAACATAGATGCAAAAATTCTCAACAAGATCCTAGCAAACCGGATTCAGCAATACATCTCAAAAATCATCCATCATGACCAAGTAGGCTTCATTCCTAGGATGCAAGGCTGGTTCAACATTCGTAAAACCATAAATGTTATTAAATACATCAACAGATGTCAAAACAAAAACTACATGATTTTATCATTAGATGCAGAAAAAGCTTTTGATAAAATCAAGCACCCCTTCTTGATAAAAACCCTTGAACATCTAGGCATGCGGGGAACATACCTCAAAATAGTAAAAGCCATCTACGAGAATCCCACAGCAAGCATACTCCTAAATGGACAAAAATTAGAACCATTTCCCCTGAAAACTGGAACAAGACAAGGATGCCCACTCTCACCCCTCCTGTTCAACATAGTATTGGAAGTCCTGGCTCGAGCAGTCAAAGAAGAGAAGGCAATCAGGGGTATCCAAATAGGAAAAGAGGAAGTCAAGTTATCTCTCTTTGCAGACGACATGATTGTATACCTTGAAACCCCAAGAGAATCTGTCAAAAACCTCCTTACACTGATGAAGACCTTTAGCAAAGTCTCAGAATACAAAATAAATGTAGAAAAGACAATCGCATTTCTCTACACCAATAATAAACAAACAGAAACCCAAATTAAAAACACAATTCCATTCACAATAGCCGCAAAAAAAATGAAATACCTTGGCATCTTCCTAACCAGAGATGTGAAAGACCTTTACAAGGAAAACTACAAAACACTGCTCAAAGAAATCAAAGTTGACACAAACCAGTGGAAAAATATCCCATGCTCATGGATCAGAAGAATTAACATTGTAAAGATGTCCATCTTACCTAAGGCAATCTACAGATTCAATGCAATACCCATCAAATTACCAGCAACATTCTTCTCAGACCTAGAAAAAACAATGCAGGAATTCATATGGAAACACAAACGTCCAAGAATAGCCAGAACAATCCTCAGCAAAAACAATAAAGCAGGTGGTATCACACTACCAGACTTCAAACTTTACTATAAAGCTACAATCATCAAAACAGCTTGGTATTGGTATAGGAACAGGCATATAGATCAATGGAATAGAATTGAGATTCCAGAAGCAAAACCTAAACTTTTCAACCAACTCATCTTTGACAAAGCCTCCACCACCTACCACTGGGGAGAGGAGAACCTATTCAGTAAATGGTGCTGGGAAAACTGGCTGACCACATGCAGAAGACTCAGACAGGACCCCTATCTATCCCCATGCACAAAAGTTAATTCCAAATGGATCAGAGACCTAAATGTAAAACCTCAAACCATAAGAACCTTAGAAAATGAAGGAAAAACCCTCATGGAAATCGGAACTGGCATCCAATTCCTGAACAAAACCCAAAACCCACAGCTCATAAGAGAGAAAATAGACAAGTGGGACCTTATTAAACTGACAAGCTTCTGCAAAGCCAAAGAAACCATCAAGAGAGCAGGGAGACAGCCTACAGACTTGGAAAAAGTATTTGCCAACTCCAGGTTCGACAAAGGCTTAACATCCTGGATCTACAAGGAACTCAAGCGTGCAGAAAAGAAAAAACCAAACAACCCCATTATAAAATGGGCAAAAGATATGAACAGACACTTCACAAAGGAAAACATCCGAGCAGCCAACAAACACATGAAGAAATGTTCAACCTCACTAATCATCAGGGAGATGCAAATCAAAACCACACTGAGATACCACCTAACCCCAGTCAGAATGGCAATTATCAACAACTCAAAAAATAACAGCTGCTGGAGAGGGTGTGGTGAAAAGGGAACACTTCTACACTGTTGGTGGGAGTGTAAACTAGTGCAACCTCTGTGGAAAGCAGTGTGGCGATTCTTAAAAGCTCTAAATACCAACCTCCCATATGACCCCGCAATCCCCCTACTGGGAATATACCCTGAAGAACTCAAATCACTCTATAAAAAAGATACCTGCACACGCATGTTTATCGCAGCATTGTTCACAATAGCAAGAACCTGGAAACAGCTGTGCTGCCCATCAAAAGACGACTGGATTAAAAAAATGTGGTACATATACATGATGGAATACTACGCAGCCATAAAAAAGAACAAAATCATGAATTTCGCAGCAACCTGGATGGAACTAGAGTCTATAATACTGAGTGACCTCTCACAGAAACAAAGATCCGAGTATCACATGTTCTCACTCATATAATGGACCTTGAACATCCAATGTAATACTATACGAAAATGACTGACCGCACTGGGAAACTATGGTGGGGGGAGGGAGATGGGATTAACAGTAGCAAATATCTGTCTGGGTACGGGGAAACATCCCATATCAACAGGATGCCTGAATGAAACGCAATTGTATACCTAACCCTTAACTGTACCCCACAACTTCACAATAAAATATATATATATAAATAAAATAAAATAAAATAAAATAACAAAATTGCTGCAAAACCTATTAATGAAATGTGCAAGTGAAAAGCAATGATGATCTTAAGTCTGTTGACTGCAAATGTATCCCCGAGATATTGATGTTTGTGCTAAACAAGACAGCCTCAATCATATACAATCAGTTGCACATGAAATGTATCAAAATAAACACATATTGTGTCAAAAAAGGATGTGTTGCCAGCACAACTAGGTGTGGTTTAATATCTGCTTCTGAATCCAGCGTGGAATCTATGCTCTAGGAGGGCAGTTTGAAAAGAGGCATCCTGCTGGGCTCGGTGGCTCAGCCTGTAATCCTGCGCCTTTGGCAGGCTGAGGTGAGTGGATTGTCTGAGCCCGTGGGTTCGAGACCCACCTGGGCAACTTGTTGAGACCTCATCTCTACAATAAATTTAAAAATTAGCCGGGCGTGGTAGCATGTGCCTGTAGTTCCAGCTACTTGGAAGGCTGAGGTGGAAAGATCGCTGGAGCCCAGCAGGTGGAGGCTGCGGTGGCTGAGAGCGGGCACTGCACTCCAGTCTGGGTGACAGAGTGAGACTCCAACTCAAAAAAAAAAAATGATGATACAATATGCCAAATGAATTGCATAAATATGGACGATAATTATTTGTCAGTGGAAAATTTGACTTAAAAATAACTGCAGAAAATTAAAACTACCACTGAGATGCCACCTAACTCTAGTTAGAATGGCCATCTTCAAAACTTAAAAAATAACAGATGCTGGAGAGGATGTGGCAAAAAGGGAACACTTCGACACTGTTGGTGGGAGTATAAACTTGTATGGCCACTGTGGAAAACAGTGTGGCAATTACTAAAAGTTCTAAAAATCATCTTCCATATACCCCTCAATCCCACTACTGGGAATATACCCAGAAGAACTAAAATCACTCTATTAAAAAATACCTGTATAAGTATGTTTTTCACAGCATTGTTCACAATAGCAAGAACATGGAACCAACTGTGCTGCCCATCAAAAGAAGACTGGATTTAAAAAATGTGGTACATATGCACAATGGAATATTACACAGCCATAAAGATGAACAAAATCATGAACTTCTTAGCAACCTGGATGGACTTAGAGTCTATAATACTGAGTGATCTCTCACAGAAACAAAGAACTGAGTATCACATGTTCTCACTCATAAGTGGACCTTGAACAGCTATTGTAATACTATAAGAAAAGAATTGACAATAGTGGGAAACTGCGGGGGTGTGGGAGGATGGGGAGATGGGATTGGCAGTAGTGAAAATGTTCCTGGGTAAGGGGGGGCACACCTCATCCACAAAGGTACCTGCACATTGAATATTTGTATACCTAACCTTGAATTGTATCCCACAATTTTAAAATAAAAGATTTAAAAGTTAAAAAAAAAACTGCAGAAGAGATGGCTGAATTATGAATTATACATTGTGTATCTTATGATAACTATCTTGGATTGAACAAATAATATGATTGTATTGTTTGCAGAACTACTCATGGCCCTATGATATCCATATCCACCACTGAGCAATTTCCAGATTGATGGCTGTCATCTCATTGGCTTTTGACCTGCTGGACAAAGACAAGTGTCTTGAAAAGGCAGAAAAAAAGTCTTACTTAACTGGAGTGTGGTCTCAAGGCTGTTTCTGGTGTGACTTCCTGTTCATGTTGTGGTGAGGCTCTGGGCTGCATGGGGAAGAGGGGAGGGCTTGCAATCTGGACAGAAACCCTCACATGGGGAGATCTCCATGTGGTCTGAGGTGCTGAGGGATAGGAGGCTGCAGGGGTGCAGGAAAAAGAAAAGATTCAGAAGGGAGAACTCTGGAGTCAGTCCTGGGGGTGTGTGAGCACCTCTCGCCTCAGTGGGTGCAGCTCCAGAAGGAATAAGTGTAAACTGTGGGTGCCGTGAGGGAGCATTTCTGAACTGGACAGGAATCAAACCAGGAACAGAGTAGAAATGACCTCATTTAGAATTGAGGGTGGGGAAGAACTAAGGCTTAGTGTTGGGGAAGGATTTACCCACAACCAGTGGATTCTGGGCTAACTTAGGTAGTCTTTCCTAGTTAGCATCAGAATTGACTTGCACTTCAATATAACTGTGGGGTCAGGGATTCAAAAGTGCAGAGGTGTGTGTTTTGAAACTTGCCTTTTGTATAGGAGAAAGATGTACCCACTGGCTAGGGTCCTCAGGAGGACTGGTGAGCCCCAGAGTGGTGACAGGGACACCAGCATCACAGATCTAAATTTTAGATTTGTATTTTAAATCCACAAATATAAAATTTGGGGGAATGAGAAGTACAGATGTCCAGATGGGCTACCTCGATAAAGGTGAGTGAGTAGAGACATTGTGGATTCAATTTCCTGAGTCCCAGGCTCATGTGTTCCACCTTTGTGGATGCAAGATCGTATAACGGCTGTTACCTGTAAATGTTCAGCATCCTGTAGGCAGAAGTTCACCTTCATTGGTGTCATCTGCAAGATAGGCCCTCATCTGCATCCTTCAGAGGCTCTTCCAATGTTGGGTCAGCCTTGCCTCTGGTGGCAGAAGCACTTGTGGTCCCAACAGATCCCATGAAAATGTTTCCACCTCTCCTTCGTATACTGTCAAATGTGTCCCTTGGTCCGAGGTGATGTTGGTCAGGATCTCACAATAGTAGATCAGATGTTCTGTGAATGCAGTGAGATAGTGGTGGCTGGGTACAAGAGGGTATGTCCAGCATGCTTCAGACTATTGTGTCCCTAAACAGTGAGACATCAGGCAAGTCCCTGAATGAGAAGAGATCTGGATATATCCTGAGGCCATAAAAATCTCATAGATTGCTATTGACTGGACCTGGAACTGCCAGTGGTTATACTCACATCAGTGGATGTCTTGTAATTACTGATATTTTCATAAAACATTGTTTTCAACAGACATCCACTTAAGCCTGTTGGAGTTCACTGTGTATTATTGAGCTATTCAAAAACCTTGTCACTTCATGCTCATCAGTCCAGATGACCAAATGTCATCAATAGAATGGAGCATTGTAATATATGAATGATGTTAAGAAGGTGCAGATCACTCAGGGGTGTTGTCAGGTAAAGAGGGGGAGGGGGAGGAGATACAGGCAGAGAGAGAGAGATTGATTCTGAATTAATATTGCTGCTGTTCCTATGTTAATGCACATTGTTATTGCTTCATCTTCATGAAGAGTTTTGAAGGAAATGTATTTTCCAGACCAATAGCTCATACTATGCACTGAGCTTGTGTTATTAACTGCCCTTGTTAGGAGAAAACATCTGTCACAGTAGCTTCAGTGGGGTCACAGTTGATGACACTTTCAGTACTTCAGTATCATCTGTCATTATCCATGCAGATTTCAGACATACCAGACTAGTGATTAAATGGAGATATGAGAGGACTAATTTTCCCTGTATCCTTACATTTTTTAGTATGGTACTAATTTTTATCTTATACATACAACAAGTTATTGCTTTGAAATGTGACATTGGTTCTGATTTATTATACTGTCTTGGGTAAATGTTGATAGTTATAGATTTCTATTTTCTTTTGTTTTTCCTAGACTAACAGTTCTTACTTCATAGACCAAGGAACCACAGTAAGTCTTTTCCCAATGTCTTAGTATATGCATGCTGATTGTACCTAAAAAAGAGGGAACATAACCATGGGGGAGGAAGGTCTGTGAACTCTGTGGACTCAGTGAGACAGAGATGTCAAGGACGAAATTATCAATTTTCTGTCCCCTCCCCCTTAAGCCATTATTCTAACAGGTGGCCATGGTGTTGTTTCCAGTCTGTGGGATCACAACTAGGGCTCTATGTCTAACCCTCTTGAAAAATTGAGGTTTTCATCTAGGTTCAGTGTACAGTTCCCTAAGATAATGGCTGTAGGTTTCATGTAGAATGAACTGGAAAATCTTAATGGGATACACTGGACTTGGTATCACTAAGGCCCGCTTAATAGGGTCCCAGCCTCTTTATGCAAAACAAAGTTGAGACAATGTGAGAACTGTCTCGGATCTCAATGAGGCAAAGAAACCTGACTTTCTATTTGGGGCAGCTGACAACATTTTTATGCTCCTCTTGATTGTGTCTATTAAATAACACACTGGTTGGGTGTCCATATCTCCTGTCCCTAACAGAAACATGCCCTATGAGATAACTCCTAGATGCTGTAGGTCAGTTCTCCCTTGCTGGACTCTATACTGCCATCTAGTTAGTGTGTACACCCTGTACTTCATGGCATAGTACCAGTTTCTGCCATTCCCAAAATCTGTCATCCAGTTGGTACCATGAAGCCTAGCTCTGTTACAGTGTCCCCTCCTTTCAGTTCTGACAGGTAGAATGGTCATGATTTGCATCTCGGTGATACTGATGGCCCTTCTACCGATGCTAGTGACCAGCCTTCCTAGTTTCTAGTTGGCTTATGTTTAATTTTTATTGACTAGGTCACCCATTTCAGAATGCCCAGTTCTGAATGTTTTATTCCGTCCCCCTAACATAATGCAGGAGTGCAATTCAATTCTGATGCTATGCACCTGGATATAGCCCACACACCACTGGTCTTGGGCAGAAGGGAAGATAGGCAAATCTCATATCTAATACTAGCCCCAATTTGGCGTTTTCAGGCCACCCACACTTCTGTCCCACTTGCTACAAATTCAGGGGTTTCCATCACTCTCTCAGGGTGGATATTTTCCTAGCCTGGTTTCATGATCTCAAAAAATCACTCTACTTATAATGACAGTTTTATAACAGCAAAAGGATATAAATCAGAACAAGCAAAGGACAGAGACCGAAAGGGCTAGGTCAGGGCAGGTTCCCAAAGGGCAGCTCTCTCATGGTGGGGTAGGGAGTACACATCTCTTGGTTTCATTCATGTTTCATCTCTTTCTTTCTTTTATTTTTATTTTTTAGCTTTCTCTTCAATCTATGTTTTTTAATTTTAAAGATGTGGGGCATAATTCAGGGTTAGGTATACAAATGTTCATTATTCAGGTACCCATGTTGATGAAATGTGCCCTCCCTCCCCTGGCAGTTTCCCTCAACTGCCAATCCAACCCCATTTCACCTCTTTCTAATTCAGTCTTTTGCAAAGTTCACCTATATTCTTGTCCTTTGGCTGCAGGAGATGAGGATCCGCTCTAACTCTCACACTTTCCATTGCTGAGTGATATGTCTGAGACTGCCCTTTTGTCTCAACGCATCAATGGCACTTGTTAGCAGTCAACCAGTCCAGCACTCCTACAGCTACCATTTTCCCCATAGTGTTCAAATCCAGAGACGATGTACCTGCTATACATCTCCCTTAGCTTAGCCCAGCCATTGCAACTGATTTTCAGCCCTCTCACACCTGATATGTGCCCAGGGCTCTGTCATCGTCTGCCCACCAGCAAAGATGATGTGCTCATTGTCAACCTGTGCGGAGTCATCCAAACCCACAATCTATCCTTAGGTGTGGCTTCCGAGAGGCATGGCCATTACCACCTGCTGGGTCATGTTCCCTAGAAGCAGAGCATGAGATGTGGGTTCCAGCGGTGGACTGAGGGAATGCTCCAGAGAACCAAGAAAGGGCAGATCAAGAAAACTAGCAAAGATCAGGTCTGGCTGGAGACCTGATTCAGCCTGATCCCAGGGAGGCTCTGGAGCACACTGGCAGCACAGAGCTGTCCTCACCGTGGTCACCCTTAGATCACTGTACCAATGAGTCCGTGGCTGTTGGTTATTCTTAAGAAAGGAGTGAGAGCAACCACTTGGATCAGGTGACTGCTCTTTAGCTGATGCCAAATCTCTCAGCTGAAGAAATCTAGCAGGGGCAATAGAGCATCTTGGGGAAAGGGATCTGAGCAGTGTGCCAACAGGATCCACTGCCTTATGGAAATCTCTCTAGGGAAACACAGCAGATTCTTTGGGATGTGAGAAGGGTGAGATGTTTGGCAGAGGGGAGATGGGAGATTGTAAGGGCCACAAAGCACAGCCTGTGGTAAAAACAAGTGCATTAAGGGTAGGAAGGAGCCCCAGACTCACTTCAGAAGGATGTGGCTTCAGGGAGTACCCCAGAGGGAACACTCAGAGCCTAGGAGTCCAAGGTCTGGGGCTTCAATTCAATTCCAGCTACTAGGTGTGGCCTTTTGGATGTGTTTGTGTGTGTATCTGTCCAGGGAATGAGGCTTTTGCATGTCTAGACTCAAATTTTCTGTGGCTAAGGAGCCCAAGAATTAGGGCAAGAGGTACCAGGTGAGGAGGTGAATAGTGGTCAGCAACAGAGACAACGTTTAGTGGGAGAAGGAATCCCAAAGGCCAGGAGTAAAGAATGAGGAGGGTGAAGAGGGTGTCTGACACCACCCAGGTTGAAGCGGAGCTGAAGGCAGGAAGCTGGTCAGATGGGAAGGGAGTTTTAGAAGAGGAGGGGAAGGACAAGAATGGAGGGTGGGCTCATGGAACTGACTAGAGACCGGACTTAGTGGCTACAGGTGAAAGGACCAGTGTTTATCCGAGTCCAGCATCCAACAGGGACAGCTTTGAGCAGCTTACTCTGAAACAGGGATCTGGGTAAAGCAGTTTCATGAGGCACCTCCATCCTCTGGGATGTCCTCAACCCAAGCTTGCCAGTCAGTAAGACTCCAAGGAGATTCAGTTGTCCGTGAAAATTATGGAGAACCCAGGAGACAGTGAATGGGAGCCCAGGCAAAGCAGGGGGAGGAGGAGCTCAAGGAAGCGGAAGACCTTGGAGAGTGCAGAGCCTCAAAGTGTAGAAAAACACGAGTGGGTTGTGGAACTCCAGATTCTAGAATCGAGTGCTTGAAACCCAGAAGTATAAAGAAAACTGGGCTGGGACCTCAAAGGCTTGAAAGACCTTACAGAGTGCAGAGATCTGAAGTATGGAGACCACGGGGTTGTTCCCAAGTACTGTGAAGACCCTGCAGAGAGTGGAGCCCCTGGAATGGAGTCAACATGGCAGGGAAGATAGATTTCAGTCCTGAAAACTTGGCGAACCTGGAGCCCCAACATCTAAAAAACTGGGGTGTGAGATTGGGTTCCAGATCCTAAAAGAACTTGGTGTATTTAAAGCCCTAATGTAATGAGAAAATGGAGGATGCGTAGCATGGAATGTCTGGAAGAAGATGGAGGATACAAGCTTACAAGAAACCAGAAACAGAGGAGAGGGAAGGGGGGTGGAGGGAGGCCCAGAAGACTTGGGAGAGTTCACGGACCCTCTAAGTTCACTTTCACATGCCAGGGCTTTTTCCGAGACTGCAGAGTTTCCCTTTTCCTCTGCCCCAACCAGAGTTTGTCTCTTGAATGCTCCCTCCCAATGGACCTTCTCTGGATTCTATTAATTCACCATACCCAGCCCTCAAGGAGGCCATTTCCACTGTGTTCTCTTTAGATCCCTCTCCTCCAATTAGGGCTTGTCCCCTTGAGTCCCACACTGTTTGTCCTTATTTCCCCTGTAGCTTTCCCTACTGAGGCAGGATATTCGCACACACCCTCAGGACTAAAACCCTGAAATCCACAATTTAAAATCACCCTGTTTTTTACACCCAAGCAGGCTCATAGCTCTCAGCACCTCAGAGCCTATGAAGATCTCCTCCCCCATCTCAGATCTTCCCTGCAGATTGAGAGCCCTCTCCCCTTCCCAGTATAGTCCAGAGACGCACCCCCAAATGTTGGGAGCCAACATCTATAGCTACATGGCTGAGGCCTGTAAAGACCCATCTGGAAGATCGCCTCTGACATAGGATATCAGTTATACCTATAATATTGGCTTGTGATTAGTGACCAGTGTGCATACCTGGCAGTAAAGCCTGATGGAAAGTTGCTCAGCAGAATTATCTTATATGATTCTAAGTTGCATTTCTTTCTAGATATTTTTCAAACTTCTATTTTCTGGTAGACTGGTGAGTCAGCTCTTGTTTCCCGAAAACAGTTTCCCCTAGAGCTAAGATTAGAGACTAAATTACCATCATAGTCTTATTGCCCTGCTCCTAGCCAGGCAGAAACGATTGCTTTTGTTTCATTACAGGCTGTGCATTTCCTTGCTTTTGTTCTGTTAAATACCGAAACTGTTTGCAACCCAAAGCCATTAACATGGCGGCCATGCTTTTGTTTCATACCGAAACTCTGTTTGCCTCTGTGGCCATGCATTTCCTTATTCAAGAGTGTGATAGCTACTATCTGATTTCTAGAGTAGACTTGTTAGGATAAAATATATACATATATACTTATAGTTATATTTTAAAGTATATTTGAGTAAAATTATGCTTGCTGTTTTGTTTCTTTTGGCTACATTATTCAAATATAATAGTTACTATATGATTTATAAAAGAATTAATGATAAGGTATTGGCTTAATAGGATGTAGCATAATGTTAAAGGTCAATCATTAGAAAAATTAAAGTTTAGACATAGGAAATTCATTTAAGTCATGGTAAGGTTTTATAATTTAAGAATAAACTTTAATAGTTATAAAATTACAGGACACTACATTGAACCATAATAGATTAATAGAATAACTGAGTCATTTAAGTAAACTTATGGATTATAGTATAGTGTTAAGTTGATAATATTAATCGTTAAAAATATTAGGAGTCAGTAAACTTGGATTTAACTTAGAAAATTTTTTTGTATTAATCAGGGTCTGGAACAAAAAGTATAGTATTGAACATTATGAAAAACACTTTGAACAATCTGTATTGAAATTGTATACCTGTAAATTTAATGTAAGTTTTGTGAAACACGTCATGCATCATGGAATTGTAATTGTTTGCTTGTAACTTGCAAGTCTCGTGATGGTCTTGTGATGCATAATTTGCATAAGAATTTGTACGCCCCCCAACAAGTGATTATCACACTAATGGAGGGTATAGAAAAAGGTATATAAGTTGGAAGGAGTCCAAATAAAATTTGGCTTCAGTTCTGATCAGACTGTTCCCAGAAGAACTGCCTCAGAGTGGTCTCTTCTCTCCGTCTTGATCCACCATTGCGGTCCTAACCCTTCCCCCTTATAAGTCAGGGCTGGCATTCCCCGACACCCAAATTATTAGCAAGTCACTAAAGAAACAGCCATGAGACCATTTTCCACCTAAGTAAGACTTTATTTCCCCAGCTTCAGTGTTTTGTATTCATCAGGGAGGAGGGGTTGTTGAAGAGAAGCACGTCTGGTGGTAGAAATTCCTTGACCATTGTTGATGGTTTCCCAAAAGTGTGGTCAGTTCAGGAAACTAAATGAGAATCTCTTTTTCTTCCTGAAGCCAGTTGTCATAACGTGCAGGATTTAGCATTAGAAGCACATATACAGTCACTGCTGGTCTTTGGCCTCAAAGCATCATCTGTTAAAAGTAACATGGGACTTTGTCTTTTATGATTTCCTGAGGATCACTTTGTTACAATCCTGGATGTTTAAGTTGGTATTAAATCACAATCACTTGTGCTCATTGTCGATGCATCATCTTATGGAAGAAGTATGTGATGTTGCTTCTGAAAGATTCCATGTTCAGATATTTGGATGCAGTTTTGTTTAGAACATACACAAGCTTCTTCTGAATTAGATATTTACACATCGGGTTGGAGATCATTATTGCCAGTTCTGTTGCACAAGTATTTAATCAGTAAGTCAGAAATGTCCTTATCTCATCCCTGAGAAAATCAGTAACTCTATCCGCTAGAATATTCATGGCCATGTTCATTACAATTGAAATAAACAAGTCCATGATAAACATAATGAGTGTTCTACTGTTCATTGTACAAGTTATGTTTTGACTGTAGAGTTAAGTCACTTAAAAAAGTCACGTGTAAGGTATGGTCCTGGCCAAGTAAGATGTGACCTTATTAAAGTCACAAGACCAGGTCGTGCCCAATGAGGGTGTGACAATACAGCTAGTGCCATTTTCAATGACCTTCCTCACCTTCTAACCCAATCGGAGGTCACATTGGGCTAATAGTACAAATGTTGGAAGGGCTGAGAAGCCACAGAACCCTCACATAGTGCTAGGGGAGCATAAGGACCTATGACCTTGGCACAGATGTTACCATGATCAAATAGACAGAATTGGAATATTAGAGTATTGTCAAAAGCTTTTGTATATGAAGACAGACATTGGAATGTTTCTCTAATGCTGTGATCAGCAGAATTAAGTCTCCCCTGTATATCTGGGACTTACATCCTGTGCCCTGAGAAAGTTACTTTTTGTGACAACAGGGCTTTTAAGTGTGATAACGTTGAGATCCTCACCTTATGGGATTCTCCTGAATTATCTGTCTAGACCCTAAGGGAATCATAAGTTTTCTTGCCAGGGAGAGTCAGAGAGAGATTTGAGTCCAGAAAAGGAAGAAAGGCATGTGAGCCTCAGTCGGGGAGAAAGTGATGGGATGTTGGTTCATGAGTCAAGGAAAGGGGTAGTCTCTAGGAGCTGGAAGAGGCAGGGGTTGATGAACCTAGGGCCTCTAATCACCCACCTTGTTCTAATTCCATGGGTTCAAAATGCAAGGACTTCATAAAAAGCCAGAGGAGTGGACAAATGCCTACCCCAGGAAATGAGGCTCTGCACCCACTCTGCTATCTACCTTGGAGCAGACATCTTGCCCTCACATTTCTTTGCTGCTTTCACAAAGTTGGTGTGCAATCATACAGAGAATCCACACACAGGACCTGGAAACAAGAAATAGAACCTACCACCTTAGTGGTCTTGCTTTTATGCCTGCTCATTTTTGGTCTGGTCTGGGTCTTTGAAAGACCTGCCCACCAGGTGGGGTGTTGAATCCAGAGCTGGGCAGTGACGGGTGGCCTCGCCATTGGGAAGACTGGGGATGAGTAACTGTAAAGCTTGAGTGGGGATTCCACATATGCGGTGCAATTCGGTATGAAGAGGAATTACTAAGGTCAAGTAGGAGAACTTTACTGGGGACTGACTTCAGGATAGGCCTGAGAACTTTAAGTGGTGGGGTCCACCTAACTGTTAAGGAAAGAGTAGCTGAACTTCTGGGTGAAGCTGAGGGTGCTATTCTTTCAACTTGTGTGGGTGTGAAGGGTGAGATGTAGACATGAGGGAAGGGTGACATTTTTGAAGAGGCAGACTAGTATTATGACATTGCGAATAAGACAGAGGACCAGATATTCAGGCAGACAGGGAGATGAGAGAGACTATAGAGGACAGGATGAACAGAATCCACTGGGACCTGTGAGGTTAAAGAGCCAAGCGGGATTAGAGGACGACAGGCTATCATAGGCACAGACCTTGAGCTGAGAGCACTTGGACATTTAATGGAAGAAGAAAGTCTGAATGTGAAAGTGTCAGACTAGAAAAGCATCTTGAAATGTCTGGGGAAAGGTGGTGAATGCTGGGTGGGAGTGGTGGCAGGGCCCCAAAGTTCACCAGAAGTGGTTTCCATGGTGAGTGTAGCATTTTAATGTCTACTTCCAATGACATGGAGAAGAACATGGTTTGCTTTTGAGGCATGACCTTTCAGGATGTGCTGAGAGAGCTGTAGAAATATAAAAAATGTCGGTGCACCTCCCCAAGATGTTGGGAGCCAGCCTCGGAGGCCCACCTGATTGACAAAGTCCAGGTGCGCTGAGGACCCCCTGGCCGCAAAGCGAGTCCGGGCAGCTGAGGCCCTTCTGTCTTCCATCCTTGCTGTTGGTACGGCTGAAGAAATTCTGTGCAGTCGTGGAAGAAGAAAACAGCATGTTTATGTGAAGTACTCACAGCTAACCTGAGAATGTCATGGTTCATTTTTCCATTTTCCCACTATGCCGCTTGGCCTTTTCTAACATATGCAAGGCTTAAACTCTGAAGCACATCAAGAATGCTTTTTTTCACTTGGTTGTAAGTTACTAGATATTGCTTAAGTAATAAATGGTATAGGTATACTCACTCCTTATTTGATTTAGAATTATGTAGTTTTGTGTTTAGACATAAGGTTTTTTAGAAGCACAAGTTTATAGTAAGTTCATTATGAATTCATTATAAGTTCTAACACTTATATAGGAGTTATGTGGGTGATTTATAACACTGTTTTCACTGACTTAGGATAAAGATTAATCATTAAGGTTTTTACTTAATTCAATAGTTAAAACTCTAAGTTAACATTTATAGAGTGGGTTTTCACTGAACTCATAATATACTAATCAGACACTTTTATGATAACTTAGCTAAAGACAGAAAGCAACCTTGGGGGCCTGGGAAACATTACTAAAAGCTTCTTTTGAGTTTTCTTTAGAAACAAGCACTGCAGGATAAGAGAAGGGTAACGAAGACACCTGGACAAGAAAGGCGATTATAGAACTCTGAAGGCCATAAAACCCCAGAAGGAAGACTACTGCTAAACTTTCTGCAGACAGTTCAAGGACTGTAATTTGGGACTTTGGACTAAAACTATCATCTTTGGCCTTATGAATAAGACTCATTATCTGAATGTTTACAGGGTTCTTGGCTTGTTTATTGCTAAGACCACTAGATGATGGTAACTTGTAGAGGATATGTACGTGAAGAAATTTTCTTTGTCTTGCCCCTTTACAAATGGTATAAAAGCTTTCCCTTAGCTAACATTAAATTGTCGTCTGTTCAGGAAGCAGGTGTCCGAGTATAATGTTTTCGTCTTTCACCTATCCGTCTCTCCTTCAGGAAATCTCATGACCCTTGCGGGGCGGGACCCACGCAGTGCACCTCCCCAAGGCCAATGTTGGTGTGCATTTGGTGTTTTAGAGCCCAAAACACATTGAATCTCAAATCCAAATTTAATTAAGTTCTGAAGATATCAGAATTAAATTCTAACCTAAACACCTAAACTTTCCCCTCATCAACGTCAGCCTTCAAGAAACAGCCTATCTGATACCTTTCTGTAAAAGGATTCAATCTCTGTAGGGGAGGCTGTTGATGCCCAACTCACTTGCCCTTCCTTCCCGTGGGCTCATACCCCAAACATGCCTTCTTAAGAGATTTGCCCTCCCCTGAATTAGAGCCACCTGTTCCAGGTTGTTCCCCTCGACCAACTTCCTGAGAACAGGCAATAGCTAGGTTACGATTGGCCCATGGATCTGCAAGCTTCAAAGTAGAAAATCTCTGTCTGTCATGTATGATTCAGAGTCAGCTGTGGGACCAGGCTGAAGAAAGTCTCCTGTCAAACCTGGTCTCTGCTTGGTTCCTTGAGCTGCCCTTCCTGGATCCCTGTAGCACTGCCTCAGTTCACTTCTTGAATCCCATGTCTCATCCTCTGCTTCTAGGGAACATGAACCAACAGCGGGCACTGCGAGTGGTCCTAAAAAGTCACCTGAGGATAGATTATGGAGATTATGGAGATGGTTGACTCTCCACAGGATGGCAGGGAGCACATAATCTCAACTGGCCAGTGGATGGATGATAGTCCCACGACACTTGTCCACTGAGGGATCACCTTGGGTGACTACGGATGAGCTACAAGAGAAGCACTGCTGAAACATAGTCTCTAGGCTTTAAAATTGTAGGGATATGATAGTAGCAGGAGTGTGGAATTTGGTGGGGATTCACAAGTGCCACTGATGCATTGAGGAGAGTCAGGTACTAGCTCAGACCTATCAGTCAGTAATTTTTCAAAAGGGTGAGAGTTTGAGGGAATTTCATCTTCTGCTGTCTCTCAAAGAACTGAAAATAAGACGCAGTCACTAATTATCAAAAGGAAAACCTTCAATGAAGCTTTCAGACTTGGAAATGCTCTTATTCCTAAATCAGGAAAGGAGTGAGGTCCTGAGACTAGGAATGGGGTGACTTAGTGCTGAATAATACACTTGATGACACTGAACCCAGATTTTCGGAAATCTCTGTGCCTACCCAAGTGGCCCACGCTCCCTTGTTGGAGGATAGAGCTGAGTATACACAAATCTCCTCGTTCTCAACTGTCTAAGAGGACTCTCTCCACTCTCTCACATCATCCAAAGACTATCTGGGTATGGGAAGAGGACAGGAGTTCTCAGGCTTCGAATCTGAGGATCTTGCAGTGGAACTGAACCTGATTTGCTCTGTTAGGATTTTCTATCTGGTTTAACTATCTGTTATCCCTATGAGAAGCTCTCCTTCTGGGCTGCATCCTCCCTCTTTTACTTCCTGCCTGGATACCATCATGGCACCAATTCAGTCTAATATCTGCAGAAATGGCAAAGTTTTTCTAAAGACAATGAGCCTCCCATGAAAGGTCTGGACAGCTGACTTGTGAACTTCTCACTTGGCTCATCTAAGCCTTCTCCCTCATCATCCCTGATTCTTGTTCCTTCCTTTTTGTATTACACCTGAACCTTCTTTACAGCTCTGCTGGATCTTTGATATGTCCCCTTTAACATTCCTTTTCCTCCACCCTCTCTCCTTCCATTGCCAGACATTCTTCTCGATTCTGGACCCCTCGACTCCCTGAACTCACTGGGACTTTAGGCTGCTCCCCCAAAGTGGGCTTTCAAGGGGACCCAGGGACCCCAAGAGCAGCCAACCACCTGGGGCTGGAAGAGCTCATGGAAAACAGGCTGATGGAAACAGGACATGCACCTTCAAACCACTCAGAGTGGTTTCTCATCACACCTGGAGCCTTCTCTGCTGGTACAGAAGGTTCTCAAACATCTTAGGATTTGTAACACCTTTCAAAAGTTTATGCTTTTACTTGCAGTAAAGCTCACTTTACATAAAATTTACCACCATGACCTATGTGTGATTCAGCACCTTATATATATTCTCCTTGTTATGCAACAAATCTCTAGAACATTTTCATCTTGCAGAAGTGAACAACTCCCTGTTTCCTCCTCTAACGCCCTGCAACAACCTTTCTTTGTCTTTTAGAGCAAAAACTCGTCAATTCTATGTCTAACTTTTAAAAAATGAGTAAATAAATTAGAGTTTATTCATGGGATTTAATATTAGGTAGCCATTAAAATAATGTTCATGAGTAATGACTCAGGAACCACAGGAGGCCTGTAACATAATATTGAGGTATAACATATATAATGTATGTAACACTGCAAAATAAAATTTTAAATGTTGACAATTCTCATTTAATTGCCTTTTTTGGGGGGAATAGTAATCTCACTCTGTGCCCAGGCTGGAGTGCAGGCGATCCTTCCACCTCAACCTTCCAAGTAGTTGGAACTAGAGGTGTATGCCACTACATATAGCTATTATTTTTTTTTTATTGTAGAGAGAGGTCTTGGCATATTATCCAAGCAGGTTTCGGACTCCTGGACTCAGGCAACCCTCTTGCTCTTGCCTCCCAAAGTACTGTGATTAGAGGCGTTAGTCACTGCACCTGGCTCTCTTTTATTTATTTATTTTTTGCGGGGAGGGAGGTCAAGTCAGATTCAAACTCAGTTTGTGTGATTCTTGTTTCCTCTAGTTTTCTTTTCTGTAAGAGTGCCCTTTGCTTTTAAAATAAAAATCAAGACTCAAATTCACCATCTCCCTACAACATGTACTTATTTAGCCAGGACTTATGCAAGATGCTTGAAAGCATCCTGTCCTGAGACCTTCTGAATTACCTCTGTCTAAGCCAGGCCATCAGGGACAATGCACCTGGGACATCCCATGAACCTCATGAAACTGCTTTCACTAGCCATGCCTGAGAGGCTGCTGTTGTTTGTGTCCAGAGGAGTAAGCAAAACCTGGCCCCGAGAGACCCACTGCTTTGGTGTCTGTGGGAGTACAAGTGTTCCTGTGTTTTTTTCTGAGGAGGTTTTTGTTATCGATACTGCCTTTTCCTTTTAATATTGGAAGACTATTTATTTACTTGTTTAGAGTCAAAGTCTCACTCTGTAGCCCTGGCTGGAGTGCAGTGGCACACTCACGGCTACAACTGACTCAATATGCTGGGCTCTGGTGATTTTTCTGCTGCAGTCTTCCAAGTGGCTGAAACTACAAAGTACCCAACACCACGCCCAGCTAATTTTAAAAGTGTATGGTAGAGGTGAGGTGTCATCAAGTTTCTCAGGCTGATCTCAAACTCCTGGGCTCTGGTAATCCTTTTGCCTTGGTCTACCAAAATGCTGGGATTATAGGTGTATGCCCGGCTGACTTTATATTTTAGAGAAATTTTTTGTTCAAGTTCCTTTTACAGTTTCTATGAATTTCACTGCTTTAGATATCCCATGTAAGTGAAATCAGATAAAATTTGACCTTTTGTGATGGGTTATTTTAGTTAGCATACTGCCCTCCATGTTCATCTATGTTGTAGCATGTGTTGGAATTTCCCTCTTTTAAAGGCTGAAGAGCATCCCTCCTGTGTATATACCCATTTCTCCATCCACTCCTCCACTGGTGGACACTTGTGCTTCTTCTCCCTCATGGCTACTGTGAATAGTGCAGCAGTGTACATAGCCATATGCAGGTCTCTTAAAAATTCTGCTTTCAATTACTCTACATAATCAGAAGTGGAATTGCTGGGTCATCTGTTAGTCTATTTCTATTTTTTTAAAAGTAACTCCCATAATGTTTGTACAATGGCTGCACCATTTTACTTACCTAAGTATGGTGCACAAAAGTTCCAATTTCTCCACATCCTGGGCAACACTTATCTTTTTTTTTGGTTTTTTTTGGAAATGGCTATCCTAATGGGTGTGAGATAATTTACTTTGCATTTCTCTAATAATGAGTGATGTTGAACATATTTTCATATGTGTCTTGGGAGGTAAATGGAAAAGGATCACATGACCCAGGAATTCTAGGTTGCAGTGAGCTATGATTCCACCACTGCACCTTATCTTAGGTGAAAGAACAAGACCCTATATCTAAAAAAATTACAAATGAGTATTTGTTTTTGTTCTTTAATTGCAAGTGTTCTTTATTTATTCTGGATTTTAAACCCTCATAAGGTATATGATTTACAAATGGTTTCTCTCATGTCTCAGGTTACCTTTCCTCCTGTTCATTTCTTCTTTTACTGTAAACACTTTTTTTTTTGTTATTTGGTTTTTGTTTCTCTTCCATCCAACTAGATTGGAAGAGAAGAAGGAAAATATGGAACCCAAAGAACTGCAGCAAGAGCAGAAAGATTATAGGATATTGCAAGCAAATGGGATGAAGGGGTGCTCTCCCGAGCTACAGAAGGAATGGTCTGGTAGTTAAGATAAAACAAATCCAATTTATTCGAGTAGTTCACAGTCGGCAATAGTGATCTTCTTGCTGGACTTGCCATTCTTGGACCCAAAGTCCTCCATGGCTTATACAACACTCATGCCCTCTTTCCCCTTGCCAAACACCACATGCCGGCCATCCCACCATTTAGTCTTAATAGTGAATATGAAAAACTGGGAACCATTTATGTTGGGTCCAGCATTTTCCATGGACAAGATGCCAGGAACTGCATGCTTCAGGATGAAGTTATCAAATTTCTCCCCACAGATTGACTTGCCGCCAGTGCCAATATGGTGTGTGAAGTCACCACCCTGGCACATAAACTCTGGAATAATTCTGTGAAAGCAGGAATCCTTATAACCAAACCTTTTCTCTACAGAGCTCAGAGCATGAAAGTTTTCTGCTGCCTTTGGAACTTTGTCTGCAAACAGCTTGAAGGAGCCGCAGCCCAATGGCTCACATCTATGGCGATGTTGAAGAACATAGTGGAGCTGACCATGGCTAATGAAAAAGGACTCAAGGTGGCCGTGTCTGCAAAGCCTGTGAACACATCTGTAAGTGGGTCCTCGTTGTTTATGTTTCTTTGTTGCCTTTTTTTTTAGTATTACAGTCAAACAAATCCAATGTCATGAAGTGTTTTCCTTATATTATCTTCTTCCTATATGATAATTATAGATTCATGCTTGTTAAGACTTAATCCTCCAGTTCTGTCCTCAGCATCACATTTCCTGAGCTCCATCCTGCAGCAAGTCTGTACCAGGCCTGCCCTTCTGGAGCTCTCAGCAAGTGAAGAGACCTGTCCCCACAAAGGACAGACAAAGTAGGCAGGAAGGAAAGAGGGACCGGAAGCAGACAGGACCCAGATAAAGCAACAGAGACACCTTGATATATTATAAAAGTGATATTAGGCAAGACTGAGACCGGGGGTGGTGGCTCATATCTTAATCCCAGCACTTTGGGAGGTCAAGGCAGGAAGATTGCTTGAATCTAGGAATTTGAGATGAGCCTAGGTAGCATAGTAAGACCTTGTGTCTACAAAAAATAAAAATAAAAAATTAGAAGGATGTGGTGGTACACACCTGTAGTCTAAGTTACTCAAGGGACCGATGCTGAAAAATCGCCTGAGCCCAGGAGATTGATCTAGCCTGTGTGATAGGGTGAGACCACAACTCAACAACAACAACAAAATAACAACAACACAAAGAGAACTAAAAAAAAATATGGACAAATAAGCCAAGTAATGAAAACAACGGAAACACTCTAATGCTGGAAAAATGGTAAATGCAATGGGCATGGAATTATCTAGTTATCTGGCTTCTGGCTCCTCAAGTTTTAGTCCATGGATGAGCAGTATCAGCATTGTTACAGTTCTCTATTTTTAAGCTCACATCTGCCACGGTACCTTTGAACCTGAGGTTGCATCAGGCAGAACCTCTTCATCCAGATCTCCTCATAGCCATTCCCCATGGAGTTCTCAACCCTAATGTTATCTCCTCAGTGAGGTTTACTAGTGCTAACTCCAGGTCATCTCTCCTAGTTAGCATCAGAATTGACTTGTATTGCAATATAACAGTGAGGTAAGTTGTCCACATGTTCAGAGGTGGACATTTTAGAATGTGTCCTTTGTATAAGATCCTCAGGAGAGGTTGTGTGCTCCACAGTGGTGACAGGGACAGAAGCATCACTGATATGTAAGTGGTGACCATTCTTCGCAGGCCAGTCTTTTATAGACTTTTGCCAACTTGCTTAACCTTTTAGTTTTATTTTTTAATACCACCTTAAGACAAAATCTACTCCCCCCAGTTTTCTATATTTATTTGGTTTTAGCTATTACTTATATTCTGTTATTTTTAAAACAGCTTTAAACCTCGAACGTAGTTACTTTTCCTTTGACGTAAACCACATTCCTATGTTTTCTTATAACTTTTTACCAAAACATATCTTATATTCCTTATATATTTTGCATCTAAAATTGCTTCTCTTACATCTAGTAGTCTTTTTTTTATGAGTTGAGGTCTCACTCTGTCACCCACGCTGGAGTGCAGTGGTACACTCATGGCCACCGCTGCCTCCACCTGCTGGGCTCAGATGATCCTTCCACCTCAACCTTCCAAGTAGTTAGAATTACAACCATGCACTGTAATTCCAAAAAACATTTACTTAAAGTGCCTATCTTGACCGAGTTAACTGAATATTTACCTATGTCATTATATTACGCTAATGTTGGCATAATATTCAGATCTGACATTTTAACTTTGTGTTTTTAAAATATAGATTGTCTATTTTGTTTCTCCTAAGGATTGTCTCTAGAAATACAAGCATAAGATTGCCTAAAGTACTGAAACAGGTAATTTATAAAAAACTGCTTAATAAGCCAAATATAAGCTTTAACTCAACTGTTAGTTCTTGTGACTTTAGCAATCTTTCATGAGTATTTTTAATATAGGAAAAATCGAAGTGTCTTCAGAATTTAATTTAGAAATTTTTGCTGAGCTTATTGGTCAGATATTATTCCTGCTAGATGTTTTAAAGTATAAAACTTCACTCCCACAACATCTTTTGTACTTGCTTAAGTTATATATAAACTTGTCTTTAAATTTAAGCTCTTAAAATAATGAAGCCTAGATCCGTTGCCCTTTACCCTTAACCCATTTAGCTGAGTAAGTGGATTGCTTGAGGTGTTTTTTGGGCAGCGAGACCTCATCTCTACAATAAATCAAAAAATCAGCCATGGTAGCGCATGCCTGTAATTCCGGCTACTCGGAAGGCGGCGGAAGGATCGCCGGAGCCCAGCAGGAGAGGCTGCGGTGGCCGGAAGCGGCCACTGCACTCCAGTCTGGGCGACAGAGTGAGACTCCAACTCAAAAAAAAAAAAAAAAAATAATGAAGCCTAGATCCAGACATTGACCTTTATCTTAGACCATACATCTTATACATAATTAATATTGCTTGTCTCAGGTTTTTTTTTTTTACTAAAATAAGAGTTGCTAAGAGTTAACATTGTAGTTCATATATGTAATAAAAACTACTAGATGTAGCTAGACGTTATGGTTCACCACTGTAATCCCAGAACCTTGGGAGGTGGAGAGGATTGTTGAGACCATGGGTTCATGACCAGCCTGGGCAACATGAGAAGACCTCGTCTTTACAATAAATCAAAAAAATTAGCTGAGCATGGTGATGCACACTTGCAGTTCCAGCTACTTGGAAATATATATACACACACACACACAAAATGTTTATTTATTTATAAAGGTATATATATATATATATATTACATATACCAAGGTAAAATTTTCAGTGCAAAGCAAAATAATTTTGGGTATCCATAAAGACCAAAAAGAACTAGTTAGCACAGTACAGAGTTTTGGACCATGGAGAAATCTGTCCACTTACCAACTCCTGAGGTTAAAGCAAAACAGAGGTTCTTCCCTAAAAGGAGTCTGTGGCATCTTTTCTGTTTTCCTTAAGGATTCCAGGCTGCTCTAAAGTTCTCTCGTGTGGACATAGAAAGTAGCAAGAGGAAGTAGAAAGTACACAGAAATAACTTAATCTATTGACAAAATTTCGAAAAGTAGAATTCAAGAGAAAATTCATAAAGGATTTGTAAAAATATATAGTTTGATTATTAGCTTTCAATTAAGCTATTAACCACAGAGCTCTAAAAAATTTTTATGTATCTTATATCAGAAAAGAGAGAATTCTTAAGACTAGACATGCCATTATTACATCTTTCTTTCAATTTACCCTTTCCATCAACTTCTAGAATGAGAGATCTCTAAAATGCTCTTTTCTATGGTGCACTTATGTCAAATAGTGACTCAGTTAAAAAGCCCAGGTGGTGGAGGCCATAGAGGAGGCAATCTCCATGACCCCAAAATTCACTCTCAAAATAGACTTAATATAGACAAAAGACAGCAAAAGCTCCATAAGGCTGGGTCCCTTTAAGACAATTCTTCCTTAAAAGCTTAACATGTACATAATGAAAAGTGGGCTGCTTGAAATCTGTCATGTCTTGGACTCCCAGTCTTTTTAGACGGGCCACTTAACATGAACTCAACAATCAATGCTCTCCAGATGGTGGAGACTGTGAGTCAAGCTCCCAAGGGCATAATGACAAGAGGGAAACCTTATCTGGTTTTTGTCTCATGGACATACAGCAGCATCTCTCTTTTAAGAATCTGTGGTCTACACATGCAGAAGATTAAAACAAGATCACTACCTATCACCATACACAAAAAACAACTCTAAATGGATTAAAGACGTAAACGTAAAACCTCAAACTATAAGAACCTTAGAAAATGCAGGAGACAACCTTATGGAAATTGAAATTGGCAACGAATTTCTGATCAAAGCCCCAAGTGCCCATGCCATAAGAGATAAGGTAGACAAGTGGGATCTCATCAAATTGACAAGCTTCTGCAAAGCAAAAGAAACCATTGAGAGAGCGTGTAGACAGCCCATAGGCTGGGAAAAATATATTTGCCAACTGTATATCTGACTAAGGCCTAACATCTAGGATCTACAAGGAACTCAAATGTGCCCCCCCCAAAAAGCCCCACTACAAAGTGGGCAAAAGATATGAATAAATATTACTTCAAAGAAGACATACGAGCAGCCAACAGATACATGAAAAAATGCTCAGCCTCACTAGTCATCAAAGAAATGCAAATTAAAACCACACTGAGATACCACCTGACTCCAGTCAAGATGGCCATCATCAGTAACTCAAAAAACAACACGTGTTAGAAGGGGAACACTTCTACACTGTTGGTGGGAATGTAAATTAGTACAACCTCTGTAGAAAACAGCTTGGTGATTCCTAAAAGACCTAAAAGTTGACCTTCCAGACAACTCTGCAATTCCCCTACTAGGAATATACCCAGAGGAACTCAAATCATTCTATGCAAAAGATACCAGCATATGCATGTTTGTTGCTGTATTATTTACAATAGCAAAAACATGGAACCAGCCGTGCTGCCCACCAAAAGAGGGCTGGATTTTAAAAATGTGGTACTGGTCAGGCTTGTTGGCTCAGCCTGTAATCCCAACACTTTGGGAGGCTGAGGTGAGTGGATTCCCTGAGCCCATGGGTTTGAGACCAGCCCAGGCAACTTGATGAGACCTCGTCTCTACAATAAATATAAATAACCAGTCATGGTAGTGCACTTCTGTAGTTCCGGCTACTTGGAAGGCTGAGGTGGAATGATCACCGGAGCCCAGCAGGTCGACGCCAGGGTGTCCGTGAGCGTGTGTACCACTACACTACAGCCTGGGCGAAGGAGTAAGACTCCAACTCAAATTTTTTAAAATGTGGTACAATACACAATGGAATATTACACAGCCACAAAGAAGGACAAAATTATGAACTTTGCAGCCACTCAGATAGACTTAAAGAGTCTATAATACTGAATGATCTATTACAGAAACAAAGAACTGAGCACCACATGTTATCACTCATAAATGGACCTTGAATAATTATCATAATGCTATAAGAAAGGCATTGGCAGTAATGGGAAACTTCCAGGGGATAAGGGGAGATATACCTCATCAACAAGATTACCTGCATAATGAACATTTGTATGCCTAACTCTGAATTGCACCCTACATCTTTAAAATACAAATTTAAAAAAAAAAAGAATCTCTGGTTTAGTCAGAACCACAAAACTGACCAGTCTGCAGGGCCAGTTCAAAGAGCAGTCTTGTGTGTTCTAGGCCCCTGTTCTACCCTTTGGTAACCCAGTTTATGACAGAGCAATAAAGAAAGGCACAGACAAAGGCAACAGGTTTCTGTGAGGAAAAAAGACAAAACAATATGAATATGACAGAGTATACAAGAGTCGCTATCATCCGACTAGTCATTCAAATGCTTTTTTCTCCCATTAATCAAAATCTTACAGATGAGACAAACAGTGATTTGTTTTTTTATTTGACTATTCGCTCACCAGAACACACACAGAGAGACAGAAGCCAGGAGCCTGTCTTGGTAAAAAAAAAAAAACCAAAAAAAAAAACTGTTGCTCATTTGCCAGCAAAATAGGTTTTTGGGTTCTCCACACTGCAGGCTCCAGAAGAGAAGAGTGACTTTTTTTTTTCATCCAGCTCACAGCACCAAAACTGTAGAGACCAGGGCTACTGACCCTCTAAAGCTTCATTGAAAATTCCCTGACATGAGGCAGTTTGACTAATACAGAAAATGGAATACAAATTTTATTTCACATGTAACACAGGGGGCTTCAGGATGAAAACTCAGCTTCCCAATGAGTTACAGAAACTTAAATACTACCTTGCAGTGACAGAAAGAATGGGGGCTTGCATTCTGATTAAAAAGTTATGGGAAGGGACAAAGGAGGGAGCAGCAAATGGGACAATGAATGGTAAAAATGAAGAGTGACTTGTAAATGGTTCTCCTTGGAAGCTAAATGAACCTGAGAAACAGGCATTATTTGTAAAATGTAGGACTTCAAGAAATTTGTGGATTTCTTCCTGACATTTGTCACATGGCGTCCACTGACTTCATGGACTGTCCTCTTTCATGTTCCCATTTTCTTAAGTATAATCAGGATAGACATAGAAATTTGAAGATACAGTGGATTCTTGACCTGTGATTAAGATCTATTATTCTTGCAAATAATCTATCAGTGCTCACTGAAGACAATATAATAAATCAAAATCAGTATCACATATAAAGGCCAATTATTTTCTGTAAATATATGGCAGAGATTAGAGTCACCCTTAACATCTGAGTTATATAAGGATGGCTGTACGTTCATATCTCCATTTAATTCACCAGTCTTGCATCTCCAAAATCCGGATGAATAATGGCAGATGACACTGGACTACTGAAACCATCATCACGTGCAGTGCCACTGTAGTTGCAATGACAGATTTTTTTTCTGTATTAGAGCCATTAGTAACACAAGCTCAGGTATCTGGTATGCAGTGCTGATTTATTAAACGCATTTTTTCCCCAAAACTCATCAAGAATGTGCATTTCTAACATTTTGTCTTTTTTTAGATTAAAAATATAGCTTATTTAAAAGTAAATTAGAGAGAGAAAGGGAAGGGAGAGAAAAGATTCACCTCCCCAAGGTGGGGGAGGGGACCAAAGCAAGGAAGCATGGTGATAGCCATAGCTCAAAGAGCACATGGCCACACCAGAGTCTAGCAATGCAATGGCCACCTTTTTGTCTTGACATGGAAACCACAACAGTATTCATTCACAATCCTTCCCTCCTCTTTTCCCCTTCCCCCTCCTCTGTTTGTCTCATTCTGCCTCAATATACTGTTTTCGCACCTGGCCCATCTGAAGATACATAGAAGACTACATTGCTCCATTCAATTCATGAAAATGTGATCATCTGACCCAATGAAGAAGAAATGGCCTGTTGTTGAACACTGTAGAGTTACATGGTGTGCTCCAAAGGGTAGAAGTGATTGCCTGGTTGATACTAGTCACTGATAAAAATGACATTCGTGATGAGAAAGACATCCACTGATGAAAATGGCACCATTGGCAGTCCCAGGTCTTGTCATTAGCAACATAGAGCAAAGTGTAAGAAACTGATGGCCTTGAGGACTATCTATAACTGCCCGTACAGGTACTTTAAAGATATCTGAAATGTTTAGGAATGCAATAATCTGAGGCATGCTGCACATACCCTCCTATAAAAAGTGGTTTCGGTTAAGGTGTGGGGTGATGCTCCGTAAGTTCTTTGGCTCATCCTGAAAGAAGACAGTATAGTTTTAAAACAATTTATGAGATGGGATGCAGGGAGGAGGAAGTCCACATTTCAGCCCCCAGGGTGGTCAGGCCTGTTGTACTCAGTAAGGAGAAAAGTCTGAATGCTTCCTATATTTTAAAACTGCCTACAAAAACCTTATCTATGTCTAACCTATACTAAAGTAACCTGCTTAAAAGAGGACACATTATTGTAGAAAGTTGAAAAGTGCTTGTGGAGTAGCAGCAGACTTCTAGGGTTCCAGAGCAAGGCCACACTTTCTCGGCAACAAAAAAAGCTGACATGGCATCGGCCTTGAGAGAAATGGGAAGTCTGAACATGGGACTAAACATGAGTAGGGATCCAGAACTTCTCACTATGATCTAGGTTCTATCGGATCCAAGAAAACCTTTGGTCAGGGAAGCCCAACAGGAATCCATCGTAAGGGACATGGACAGCAATCCAAGAAGGAAAAGGCTTTAGCTTGGCTCACAGTTTAGTTATTTCAGCACATACATGAGAGGCAAAAATAATCCATGGCTATAGTAAGTCCCACTCGTATGCAGGGTCCAGAAAGTGACACTTTGTAAGAAAAACTGGTGCTCAACACACTCAGTGCTTGCACAATGGGCTCATGATTGTGGTAGATGAAAACCATGTATGGGTGCTCCAGAATGGGCTCCTTCTGCCATGCTAGACCTGCAGCCTCCACTGAATATCCATCTTTCCACCAGCGCAGAGCAGCACTGAGCCACCTCCTTCAAGGAGGCCAACTAGCCACTTGGGGTCAAGTTGGTTTAATCAGATCTCTTCCCCCACAGAAGGCAAATGTTTCATTCTGCCTGAGATTGAGATGGATTCCTTATATGAATTTTCTCTTCCTGTCTTCCATCACTCAGCCACCACCATCACACTGGATTCACATAGTGTGTGATCTACTGGTGTGGATCCCAACAAACACCACTTTTCCAAGGGACACACTTGACAGCACAGGAAAGAGTTGTGGGTCATGATCGTGAGACCCAATGCTCTGCCATGTGTGCTTCCGCCAGCAGTTGCCAGACTGACTCAGAAGTAGAACGGCCTCTGAAAGATACAAATGAGGGTCCATCTTGGACATCACACTCATGAAGGTGGAATCCCGCTTTCAAGATACTGAAAACTCAGAGGTAATGTTCATAATATAGTCTTGTGTCCACAAAAGGAAGAGCCTATGGACATGAGACTCTGGGTATGGAAACAAGAATGTCTCTACTCACCTTCATTGAGGTGGACCACCTGGAACATTTGCATTTCTCATTCTCATACATTTTAGATTAGTGGTTCAGAGAGTCAGTGTCTAATAAAGAGAGTGCTTTCAACAGGGAACACTAGGAATCCCATTACATATTAAATGTGTCTGATGCCTGGCCACTTGGGGATCTTTGTGTTAAGAGAACACCAAGGAAGGGGAAGAATTCTCTTCCTGGAAGAGGTAATCAGCTCTGGTCTGCAGGAGGGACAGATGCTGTTACATGATGGGACCACCAGATTTTCTTGGCACCCCAGTGGCCCAATGGGGCACCTTTGGTCCTGTAACACAGGTTAATGAGGCCAGTACAAGTCTTCCATGGCCTGAGAAAAGTGTGGTAGCCAGAGTTTCATGCAAAGATGCACTTCCCTCCTTGCCTGCCCCTGACTCCATGTTCTGGGCAGTTTCTGTGTGGATGGTCTCATCACCAGAGTTAGACTCAGAAGCCCCACTCCAGGAAGCACCTCCATCAGGGGCTCTCCTCCTGTGTTGGCTGTGACATCACACTGAGCCATTGTCTCTACATAGGCCCCTTGACAGCCACTTCTGTTCTGACACTCTTCTCTGGGATACTCTGATTCTCCTCAAGAGGAAGGGAATAAAAGGGAACGATTTTACTGTTACTTCAAAAGTCATGGAGGCTAGCATCTCAATTTTTTAGGCTAGTGATGAAAATACTTGCTTTGCATTGGTAATGAAAAATGAATTACCTGTTAATAACTTTGCCTATCAAGCTTTATATAAAATCTAAAACCCTTACATGCCTTATCCTGGTCCATACCGTACCCTCATCTTCTCTCCTTTTCCTCTTACTCTCTCAGATGCGCACACAATAGCCTCCTCCCTGCTGTTCCTTGAACATGCCAAGCTCACACTGGCCTCAGGGTATTTACACCTGTAGTTGATTCAGGAAGAAACTTCTTTACCCAGATCTCCTCATTGTCCCTCCCTTTCCTCATTAGGCCTCAGCTCTCATTTTAACTACTTAATGATATTTACCCAAACCATACAGCTCATTTATTCATTCATTCAAATGTTTACTAAGGACCTACTGCATGCCAGGCTCTGGGCAACAAACAAAACGGTCTGCTCCTCTTGAAATCTCACCCCTTTTTGGGCAAGAAGACATACATCATTTATAAATAAGTATGTATAAATTTACATTCCACTCCATGAATATTCTGCCCCTTATTTCTTAGTCTTTTTTCTGGTTACCTATTGCTATGCAACAACATTCTCACCCCCCAAACTGAGTGGTATGAGGAGCCCATGATTCTGGTGTCATAAGTTCTGAGAAGGCACAACAGAAGAGGCTTGTCTTTGCTCCATGATGTTAGGCTCTCAGCTGGGTTGAGGCAAAAGACTCAAGGTGACTCCCAGAACTCAGGGCTGTAACAGCCGGTATTGAAGAGTCCATGTTGATGATCAATCTTCACCCTCAGGTCTGGGAACTTGATGTAGATGTTAAGAAGGCTGGGCTCAGCTGGAACAGTGGACCTGAACCTTTCCCATGACCTCTCCAGCATGGTGGTCTTGGAGCAGTTGGATTTCTTGAGAGGGCTTGTTGGGTGGTTCCAGCAGGGGTGTGCAGCAACTCATAAACCCTATACAAAAGAAAGGTCCTCTCTAGTGGGGATGTTCATCCTCTTCAACTGAGTGAGCATCTTTGGGAGGGGGATGCGCGTGGAGCAGTGAGGGAGGAAGGGAACGCTCGCCTAAGAAGCCAGATAAGCCGAGTCAACACTAGAGATCAATGGGGTGACAGATTTTGCAGGCAGATCTCCCTCACACTCAATAGTCAGATTTCATACACATTGGTGCCTGTTCTTTGTGACTCAGCCTTAAATGTCACACTTCCCAACATGTATTACTTTAAAAGTCACAAGCCCACCCATACTTACCATAAATGGCCCATAAATCTCACCTCTCAATGGAGGGAATGACAAATAATTTTCTGTAATATTTTTAAAACACGACATCATTCTACTTCTTTAGGGTACTGGGGCAACTTCCTATGTGGCACTATTAAGATTGAGCCCCTGTGAATATCTAGTCTATGTCTCTTATGTACATATGTATGGCTTTCTTTTAAGTATATACCTAGGAGGGAATTGCTGGATCCTAGAGCACTGTATGTTCAGTAAAACAGGCATACAGAAATATTTGCAAAGCACTTGAGCAAATGTACACTCACACCAGTTGTGTATTTGGTCTGGTGTGTTCCACATTATCCTCAGGTCTTGGTAATGTTTGTATATGCATTTTAGATCAAATTACATTTATTATAAATATGACTGTTGTCTCTGTGTCTGTGTCTCCTTAGCAAGTTTTGAAGCCAGAGAGGTAATATTAAGAAATTGGAGCCGGGCTTGGTGGCTCAGTCTGTAATCCCGCACCTTGGGAGGCTGAGGTGAGTGGATTGCCTGAGCTCGCGGGTTCGAGACCCGCTTGGGCAACTTGCTGAGACCTCATCTCTACAATAAATCAAAAAAATAGCCAGGTGTGGTAGCGCGTGCCTGTAGTTCCAGCTACTTGGAAGGCTGAGGCAGAAGGAGCCCAGCAGGTCGAGGCTGGGGTGGCTGGGAGCAGCCACTGCACTCCAGTATGGGTGACAGAGTGAGACTCCAACTCAAAAAAAAAGAAGTTGGCAGGGCTGTGTTCATTCTTGAGCCTTCCAGTTAGAGTTTGTCTTGCTTTTCTGCATTTAATGGCTGCTGCATTTCTTGCTGTGCCCCTTCCTCACATAACTCTACCTTCTTGCTTTTGTATCTTATCCTCATCTCTTCCTCTGTGGACAAATCTCCTTCTACGTCTCCCTTATAAAAACACTTGGGATTCCATTGAAGGCTACCCAGATACTCCAAAATAATCTCCTTATCTCAAGACCCATCTGCAAAGTCCTTTTTTGCCATGAAAGGTAAAATCTACAGGTTCCAGGAATCACAACATGGATGGCTTTGGAAGTCATTATTCAGCCTGCCACATGGCCTCTCTCTTGTTTACCAAGACGTGGAGTTTCTCGCCTAATAGAAGTCGCCTATTGCAAACAGCCTGTCTTGATGCCATCTCATGGCTCTACTTTCTCAAAGGGTCTCACAGACTGTTCCCATCACTCTCCATTTGGTCTCTTCCTTAGCAGGAGTGGCTTCACTGGCATGTGTTGGTGCCAACTGGGGGAGACAGGGCATCACAGCAGGTGTGTCTAATAGAAATTCAACCAAACCCCAAATTTATTTTTAAAAACTCTCTAGTAGTCTCATTGAAAATGTACAAAGAAACACAGGAAATTAGCATCAATAATAGATTTTATAGAAACCAATGTATTCAGGACATTTTCAATTAAGCAAGTAATTAATGTAATAAATTGTTTTATATTCTTTTATTTACAACAGAGCTTTGAAATCCTGTGTGTACTTCACTCTTGCAACATCTCTGAATTCAGAGCAGCTGCATTTCAAGTGTTCCAGGGCAACAAAGGTGAATGACTACTGTAGTGGACAGCGGACAGCACAGCTCTAGAAGTTTGGGAGAAAGAGAGAGTTTGGAGGCTGAGGTGGGGACCCTGAGATGCAGTCTAGGGGAGGGGTCCTTGAGGAGGGATTGGCAGGTGATGAGAGCAGGACCTGGCCCTGCAGACCTGAGTCTGTTTGCTTTGCAGTGCCAGGTCCAGTGGCTTGGGGGAGGGCAGAAGGTACACAGTTACGGACCTGGGTTTGAGCCCCACCACTACTGACTAATCTTGAGGAGGCTTATGTTTGGGGGGAACTCATTTCATTGATTTTGGGGATGCTGCCACCAGGGGGTTGAGTGCACGAGGACATTTGAAACCCCCTGCCAAAGCCAGATGATGAACATGCCTGGGAGGAATAAGCTTATGTGATGACTATATTAATTGTCTTCCTTATTTTCTTTCCTCAGTGTACCCAACACCTCAACAACACTTAGGATATAACAAGTGCTCAGTGAATATTTGTGGAATGAATGAAAAGCAAAAGCCCTAGGACAGAGAGCACCAGAACCTGGCCCTGAGCCTCAGAGTCACCTTGCCTTCTGGTTGTCAAATGTGTGCCTGATTACCATGCCAGTACTGTTCCAACCAATTCTGGTGAGTTACCTTTGAATCTTCCCTCAACTGTGAATGAGAGGAATTATAATCATTCCTATTTCCCTGTGAAGAAAAGGAAGCCCAGACAAGTGATCACTTGGTGAAGAAACAGAGATCATAGAGGCTTGGCCATCAAGTTTCTGATCTATTACCCCCAGGAACACAGTTGCCCAGTCTTCTGAGGTTTTCCTCATGGGGACTCAGGCAACCAGTCCCCTTACCTTAGAGCCAAGGAGAAACAGAAACCTTGTCAGGACCCTAATTAACACAAAGCATCTGATGCAGTCTTGGCAGAGGTGCCTCTTTGTGCTCAGATTGAGGAAGTAGTTGATTTCAGGAACCAGGGAGTCCAAGTGCCTGGCATGGAGGGTCCGCAGAAGGCCATCCCACCCAGACACCCGCCTGTGATGAGTTGACAAACCACCACACCGACTCTCTGGTCCTGCTCCCCTAGGGCCAAAAAGAGACACCTTGCATTAACATGTCCCCCTGCGTGCACACACGAGATGGGCTTCAACTGGTCTCCCACATGCAGAATCAAGCTGCAACAGAAAGACACACGGCAAGTTCCCCCAAATCCATCCTGAGTTCCATCCTCCAGTCCCAGGCCAACGCACTGAGCCAGGTTCTTTGATGCGGCTGTCTCACTCTAGCCCTGTCCATCTGTCTCAACAGCTTGTTTCAGGGCCTCCTGAGTTTCCTCCTACCAGATCCTCCTGTCCTGCCTATACCCATGCCTTGGTCCAGCCCCAACCAGGACTATCCGGGGCCATACTGAACAGCACCTTTTCATCAAGAGAGTATCCACATGCCATAATATTTGCACTTTCAAAGAATACAATTCAAGTACACACAAAGTTGTACAAGCAACACCACTAATTCCAGAACATTTTCTTTACCTCAAAAAGAAACCTTATACCAATCCAGCAGTCACTCCTGATTTCCCCCTCTTCATTCCCTACCAATCACCCTTCTACTTTCTCTATGAATTTGCCTACTTGGAGTACTTCATATAAATGAAATCTTGTGATATGTGGCCTTTTCTATATGCCTTTTGCACACAGCAAAATGATATCGAGGTTCACTTGTTTTATGCCTAAGAATATTCCATTTATTATATACAATAAGTATAACATATTGTTTATCCAGTCTACACTTTGTAGATATTTGACTATTTCCATTATATGACTATTATGAGTAACAAAATCTGCTAGGAACATTTGCGTATAAGTTTTGTTTTGTTTTTTTGAGTTGGAGTCTCACTCTGTTGCCCAGGCTGGAGTGCAGTGGCACACTCACGGCCACCCCAGCACAAGTTTTATAATGTCTTCAAATCCTCATCAATATCTATTTTCCACATTTGTGTATTATAACTATTCTAGCTCATCGCAGGTTTAATTTGCATCTTCCTAATGACTAGTAATGTTTTGGTGGCTAATTTTAAAACAACTTGACTGCGCTAAAAGGTGCCAGAAAGTTAGTAAAACATAGTTTCTGTGTGTGTCTGTGAGGAGAAATTTCAGAAACACAGTTTCTGGAGAAATTATATTTTGAATCTGTAGAAGTAAAGAAGATCTCTCCAAATGTAAGTAGAAATCAACAATCTGTTAAGGGATGGAATAGGATGAAAAAGAGGATAAAGGGCAAATTTACTTCTGTTTGAACTGAGACATTTATCTTCTAACCTCAGACATTGGACATTGGTACTTTTGGTTCTCAGATCTTCACACTTGAACTGAATTACACTAGCAGCTTTCCTGGTTCTCAAATAACAGATCATGGGACTTCTCTGCCTCCATAATTGCTTGATATCATATATTTATATCATATATATATCCCATTTATATGTATAAATAATTGTATCTCACACACATTATATATATATATCTCCATTCATTCTGTCTCTCCAGAAAACCTTTACTAATACAAATGCTGTGTATCCTTTCATGTGCTTATTATTATTGACTTGGATTTCTTCTTTGCAAAAGTATCTACTTAAGTCATTTGCCCATTTTGTAATTGTATTATTTATCATATTGTTGAATTGTAAGATTTCTTCTTATACTATGGATATTAAACCCTTTTCAGAAATTTTTTCAAGTGTTTTTTTTCTCATTCTGTAGGTTGTTTTTTCCTTTATGCACACAAGCTTTAAAATTTTATGAATTTCAACTTATCTAATTTTTTGGTTGCTGCTACCCAACCACAGCTCTTGATTCATCTAATTCAACCTCCACATGGCAACCAAAGGGACCTTGCTGTATGTAACTATTATTCCCTTTCCCCCAGCTGCTAAAAATGCTGTTTTATGTTTGATTTCGAACTGTGCTTCTCTCACCTATTCTGTAGAGAAAGCATCTGAAAATCTACTCAAATGCAAATTCGGATTTGGTAGACTTGGGTTGGGACGGACACACATCTGCCATGTCTCCAGGAGATACTATTGCAGCTTGTGTTTTCTAAAGATAACCTCAGCAATATCCCCAGATCCACATGCTGCTCCAGAAGTTTCTCTCTCTGTTGAAAAGGTGGAGGTCATTTCCCCTTCTCTTGAGCCTGAACAAGACTTTGCAATTGCCTCAACAAATAGAATGCGGTGAGAGCAACCCTGCATGGCTTCTGAGGCTATATCACACAGGCAATATGATTTTTGCCTGGTTCTCTTTAGGATAGTTGTTTTTGGAACCATCCTCCATGCTGTATAGGAGCCGAACCTAGCCCATATGAAGAATCAATGTGGAGAGGAACAGCCATCACCCCCCCAGCCCACAGCCAGCATCTACTGTGAGACAGGAGGGCGATTACACCTTCAGATGATTCTAGTGCAAGCCTCAGACATCGCAGAGCAGAGTTGATCTATCCCTGCAGATTGCAGATTTGAGAGCAAAATACATTCTGCCATTGTTTTAAAACAACTGCATTTGAGAGTGATTTGTTATACAAGCAACTGAGACCTTTAACAATGCTAATACTGCTAGTACATGGACCTTATTGAGTAGCCAGATCAATAGACTATCCCATGGCCATTGAATATGCCATTTTTCTACTCATTATACTTTGACCTTTCTTGTTCTTTCTTTTTTCCTATTCAATTTCTTCCCTCCTCCCTCTTTTCTTCTTTCTTTCTTTCTCTTTCTTTCTTTCTCTCTCTCTTTCTTTCTTTCTCCTTCCTTCCTTCCCTCCTCCCTCCTTTCCTTCTCCTTCCCTCCCTCCCCTGTTTCCTCCCTCCCTCCCTCCCTCTCCCTCTATCTATTTCTTTCTTCAGATGGATTCCTGCTCTGTTATCCAGGCTGGAGTGCATTTGTGTGATCATAGGTCACTGCAGTCTCAAACTACTGGGCTCAAGGGATCCTCTTACTTCAGTCTGCCAAGTAGATGGGACTGCAGGCATGCACCATCATGCCTGGTTAAATTTCTTTTTGCTAATAGCCTGAAATGAATCTTTTATATTTTTAATATTTTTTAATTTTAAAGATGTGGGGTACAATTCAGGACTAGGTATACAAAGGTTCATTATGCAGGTACCCTTGTTAATGAGTTATGCCCCCCCTTCCCCAGGCAAATTTTCACTACTGTCAATCCCGCTTACCCACCCCCTCTTCCAGCAGTTTCCTGCTACTGCCAATCAGTCTCTTATAGTATTACGATAATTGTTCAAGGTCCTCTTATGAGTGAGAACTTGTGATACTCAGTTCTTTGTTTCTATGAAAGATCACTCAGTATTAAAGACTCTAAGTTCATCCAGGTTTTGTTCTTCTTTATGGTTGCATAATATTTCATCGTGTATATGTACCACATTAATTTTAATCCAGTGCTCTTTTGATGGGCAGCACGATTAGTTCCATGTTATTGCTACTGTGAACAATGCCTCAATAAACATACGTGTGCAGATATCTTTATTATAGAGTGATTTGAGTTCTTCCAGGTATATTCTCAGTAGGGGGATTGCAGGGTCATATGGAAGGTTGATTTTTAGATCTTTTAGTAATTGCCACACTATTTGCCCCAGAGGCTGTACTAGTTTACACTCCCACCAATAGTGCAGAAGTGTTCCCTTTTTCCTGCATCCTCTTCAGCTTCTCTTGTTTTTTTTTTTGAGTTATTGATGATAGCCATCCTGACCGGAGTTAGGTGGTATCTCAGTATAGTTTTCATTTGTATTTCTTTGATGATTAGTAAGGCTGAGCATTTTTCATGCGTCTGTTGGCTGCTTGCATGTTTTCTTTTAAGACGTGTCTATTCATATCTTTTGCCCACTTTGTAATGAGAATGTTTGTTTTTTTTCTTTTCTGCACATTTGATTTCCTTGTAGATCAGATTAAAACAAGATCCCTTCCTATCACCATACACAAAGATCAGCTCTAAATGGATCAAAGACATAAACATGAAACCTCAAAAGATAAGGAGACATCCTTATGGAAATTGGAACTGGCGACCAATTCCTGATCAAAATGCCAAGCACCCGTGCCATAAGAGATAAGATAGACAAGTGAGACCTCATCAAACTGACAAACTTCTGCAAAGCCAAAGAAACTATCAAGAGGGTAAGAAGACAGCCCACAGGTTAGGGAAAGATATTTTCCAACTGTATGTCTGACTGAAGTGATATTTTCCTGTTGGCCTCACAGTTTGCTGGGATTATAGGCATGAGCCATAGCAACCTGGCCACACTCTTTCTCTGTACTTGGTTCATTTTTTTCTCATTCCTTCAGTTCTGCTCTAAGATTACTTTCCTAATATACCATGCTGGGCCTGTGGTCTCATCTAAGACTTCTGTGGCTCCCCCACCCCAAGTTCTGATCCTCTGCCTATGTCTCTTTCATATTGTCCCTGACCACCTTGACTGTACCTGTGTGGGGATGGATGGGTCTCTCCCCCTTGAACTGAGACCCTCAGGAGGGCCGAGTTGGTCATTGTGGGATGGAGCTCAATAAATATGGTGCTGAGGACAGAACTAGTGGATTAAATATCTCAAAAGCTCTCTAGATACATAACTTCTAAAGGAAATGTAAGGGAAAAGCTTCAAGACATTAGATGTGCTTTGGATATGACACTGAAATCAAAGGCAACAAAGAAAAAGTAGACAGTAAGAATATGCTCATTCAAAAATGTGTGCACACAGAAGCATTGGACAAGATAAAAAGGCAACCTGGGAAATGAGATAAACTATTTGTACATAGTATATCTTAAAAGAAGTTAACATCCAGAATAAAAAAATCCCTATAATTTAAGAATGAAGCAAACAAGTGCCCATTTTATTTTTCTTCAAGAGATAGAGTCTCACATTGTTACCCAGTTTGAAGTGAAGTGGCACAATCATAGCTAACTGTAACATCAGACTCCTGGGTTCACGTGATCATTCTGCCTTAGCCTCCCAAAGCATTGGGATTACTGGAGTGAACTACAACACTTGATCTACAGATATCCAATTTTAAAAATGCTAAAAGGCTTGGATAAACATTTACACAAACAGTGCAAAATATTGTCCAAGAGGAATATGAAAATATGTTCAACATCACTCATCATTAGAGAGATGCAAATTACAATGCTTTCACTCCCATTTAGATGGCCACTTTCAAAAAATCAGAAGGTGACAAGAGTTGGCCTGCTTGTGCTACATTCCTTGGTAAGTAAAATGGTATAGTCATTGTGCAAAACAGTATAACATTTTCTTTAAAAATGAAAAAACAGCCTATAATAGCACCCATCAATCTCCCTTCTAGAGAGCTGTTGTATAACAAATTTATATATACTTACATATAGATATAGGAATAGAAATAATTTTGAATCACACATTTGTTAATTGTGGTACATTTTTTGTTATGTGCTATTTACTAAAAAGAAGCACAATATTTTAAAGACATACTCATGTTTCAAATCCTGAAGGATTTGAGAACTTGCTGTCCCAGCAAGCAAGGCTCCATGTGTGATAAGAACAAACTGTGGATGGTGTGAGGGTGTGTTTTCTGTCTCCAATCCACCTGTTTCCCATGAGCTTTTCCACCCTCAGGTGGTTGGTTGCTCTTGGGGTCCCTGAGCCACTTGAGGGCCCATATAGGGGAGCAGCTTAAAGTATCAGTGATCTGGGAAGTTGAGGGGCCCAGGTGACAAGGGAAGTTCTGGCAGAGGAGAGGGGAGGGTGAAGGAAGAAGGAGTGTTGAAGGGGACAGATCAAAGATACAACAGAGGGTGGATCCAAAGAAGATGGCGACGACATAGGTGGGACTGTGAGATTCTCTGAAAGTGAGTTCCCAAAAAGAGTCTCACTTTCCTTTCCTCACCCCCCTGCCCACCACCAGTCACTCCGGTCCAAGGTCTAGAGACCCTTGGTCCCATGCAAGGCTGGCCTTGCGGCCCCTTGGCTGCGGCTGCTCCATCAGGCAGCCCTGGGCCCTGGCCATGTGGAGATCCCAGCTCCCTCCCAGGCTACAGTGGCTCACGCAGCCCCAAGCTGCAGGCCGCCGCCTGTGGAGGCCCTTGGGTATCACCTTGTGGAGATCTGGGTTCCCTTGCTGGATACACTGATCTGACCAGCACTCAGTCACTGCCAGCTCCCTCCCTGACTAGGCGCCCAACCCAGAAGCCCAGTGCTCACTCCTCAGAGTTCCAGATCCCCATCCTGGGTTCTGAGCCCCCACCCAGCCCTATTTCAAGCCACCATCACTCAGGGCGGCTCTAGGCACCTGCCCCTCAGAGATACCAGCTCCATTCATGGCTGAAGTGTCCTGTGCGGGGCCCAAAGCCATTGTCACCGCTCACCACCCACCCTTTGGAGCTCCGGTCCCCACTCTGGCTGAGGGACCCAACAAGGGACCCCATGGTTGTGTAAGGGAACATTGTATTTTAAGGAGGTGCTGATCAGCTGCTCTAAACTCTCAGCTCCAGAAGAGGGAATTCCCAGCTCCCTCCTTCACCCCAGGCTGCTGGCGGCACACAAGATCCAGTGCCCAGCTGTGTCACTGATCCCCAGTGCCTGACGCTAGAGACACACCACCACAGCCCATCATAATGGATCGCCCACAGAACTGGATGAGTGGAGAGAAAGGATGGGTGGAGTGAAAGTAACCACAAAAGAGGATCTGTCCACCTCAGCCATTTTCCAGGCAGAGATTTGCATTGCCCCACCCATCTATGAGGAGCCTCCACCTTGGTTTCTAGGGTAATGTCTCTAAACAAGAGACAAAAGGCCCTTCCCTTGCTGAATAAGATATAGGCAACTCAACCCTGTCAGAGACCTCTCCGGCAGCAAGCCAAGGGAACCAATCCAAGCTTGGAGTAAGACTATCTGCCTACAATGAAAGCAAAGGGGAGAGACTAAGGATCTGAGCTGAAGAGACTTTAGACACTCAGGAAAGATTCCAGAGCTAGTCTGGTTTATTATTTTGATTTTTGATTTTATTGTTATGACTTTGTTTTGCTCACTTTTGTTTGTTTTTTGATTTAGACTACCTGTTTGTGTTGGGGGGAAAATGCATCAAAAGGCATGATTTTATTGCACTGTCTTTGTGTTGTTACCGGTATGCTTTAGGGAATTTTGTTTGTGTGTCTGTTTTTCACTCTTTTCTGGCCTTGTGTCTCTTTTTCATTCATTAGTTGGTATATATGTCTGTTTTCCCTCTCGCTCTTCTCTCTCTTTAACTTCCTCTTGACCCCCCTTCTTCCATTATTTTCCTTTTTCATACCTCTTTTTCTTCCAAGGAGCAAACCTAAACCCTGCTGCACAGACAGATTGGAAGGCAGTGGGAAATGGGTTCCAGTGTACCCATACACCTGTTGGTGGATACTGGGATCTGCAGATATATTCTGAATCACAGCTTCCCCATCAATGAAACCTCAAAACTGGATAAAGTACAGCCCCCAACCCACAGTCCAGCCTCAAAAGTGAACAAAGCCAAAAGAACCTCTTAAGGAAGAACAGGAGATTGAACAAAAGAAGTAAAAGCAACCCCACCTTCCCTGAAAAACAGAATTAAAGAAGGGGAGAGAAAGGGGGAGAGAGAAAAATCTACAAAAATGAAGAAAAACCAAAAGAAGAATATGGGTATCTCACAGACCCCTGGGAGAGCACACACTGAGAAAACTGATTTTGGAATGCAAACAATGAAGAGCCCCAGAATGATTGATCTCAAACTACAAACTTAGATATCAAGACATTAATGGAGAGATTTAAAAGAATTGAGGAGAGACAAGAAGACTAGGAAGGAGTTGATAACTGAGATAACAGTAGTAAAGAATACTGTGAATGAAATAAATAACACACTGATAAGCATGGAAAGCAGAATTAGCCAAGCAGAAGAATCTCAGAACTTGAGGACCAAAATATAGAACTAACCCAAACTGTCAAAAACATAGAAAAGAAGCTTAAAAAGACAGAACAAAACCTTCAAGAGATGAGTAATTACTTCCAGAGACCCAACCTAAGAGTAATTGGACTTCCTGAAACAGAAAGAGGCCACATTCCATGAGATTATTGAAGAAAATTTCCCTCATCCCATCAGTGATGCGAAAATTTCAAACACAAGAGATTCAGAGAACCCCTGCAAGACAACAAATGACAAGACCAACTACCAGACACATAATAATTCACCTAAACAAAGTAGGTATAAAAGAAAAAATCCTAAAGGCAGCAAGAGAAAAAGCCCAGATCACCTACCATGGAAGACAAATTAGAATAGCAAGATTAATCTACAGAAACACTGCAGGCTAGGAGAGCTTGGAGCCCTATCTTTAAAGTTCAAAAGATAAACAATTTCAACCAAGAGTAACCTACCCAGCCAAGCTAAGCTTCATCAGTGAGGGAGTATTAAAATCTTTCCCAGATATCCAATCCCTAAGAACTTACACTGCCACCAGACCACCTCTACAAGAAACACTTAAGAAAGTACTAAACACAGAAAAAAGGAAAAAAAGAAAAACAACATTCTTCACAAGAGTACAGGGAAAAGAGTAAAACACACATGAACCAACCACAAAACCAAAAGAAAGACAACAAACAAAGAAGAACAACAACAACTCAATAAGAAGCTTATGATAGGGTTCAACTCTCACATTTCAATAATTAGCCTGAATGTGAATGGACTAAATGCACCACTGACAAGACATAGAATGGCAAAATGGATAAAATACCACCAGGCAACAATATATTGCCTTCAAGAGACCCAATCACTAGAAAGGACACTGACAAACTCAAAGTAAGAGGATGGGAAACAAATTATCAGGCAAATGGGACACAAAAGAAAGGAGGAGTAGCAATCCTAATTTCAGACAAAATACCATTTAAGCTATCAAAAATTTAAAAAGATACAGAAGGCCACTACATGATGATAAAAAGTTCACTCCATCAACAGGAAATATCTATCCTAAACATATATGCACACAACATAGAAGCACCGACTTTCATAAAGCAGCTTCTAGGAAAACTCAAAAAAGATATTGACTCTGACACTATCATAGCTGGGGACTTTAATACCCCACTCACAACCCTAGACATATCATCAGGACAAAAAATTCAGCAATGAGATCCTGAACCTCAATGTGACTCTTGACCAAATGGACTTAATTGATACCTACAGAACACTTCACCCAACGACCACAGACTATACATTCTACTCATCACCACATGGAACCTACTCTGAGATTGGCCATAAATCAAGCGTAAACAAATTTCAAAAGATTGAAATTTTGTCATGCACCTTCTCGCACCACTGTGGAATAAAAAGAAACATCAACACCAACAAGTTTCCCCCCAAACCCACAAAGGCATGGACACTAAATAGTATGATGCTAAACAACTCCTGGGTCAATGATGAAATCAAAACAGAGATTAAAAGATACCTGGAAACAAATGAAAATGAAGAAACATCTTACCAAAATCTCTGGGACACCATGAAAGCTGTAGTAAGAGGGGAATTCATATCTCTACAAACACACATGAAGAAAATGGAAGGATCACAAATTAACAGCCTAACAAGTCACCTTAGGAAGCTGGAAAAGCAAGACCACCAAAATCCTAACTTTAGCAGAAGAATCCAGACCACCAAAATAAAAGCTCAAATCCAGGACATAGGAGACAAAAAGATAATACAAAAAATCAATGAAACAAAAAGCGGGTTCTTTGAAAGGATAAACAAGATCAATGGTCCCCTAGCTAGACTGACCAAGAAAAAAAGCCCAAATAAATACAATCAGAAACACAAAAGGTGAAGTCACATCTGACCCTGAGAAAATACAGAAGATGATTAGAGACTACTATGTACACTTGTATGGAAACAAACTTGAAAACCTTAAGGAAATGGAAGACTTTCTGACATCATACAACTTGCCTAGGTTGAAACAAGAGGAAATCGAGACTCTAAATAGACCAATAACAATCAAGGAAATTGACCATATAATCAGAAATGGCAGAATGGATAAAATACCACCAGGCAACAATATTTTTTAAAAAGCCCTGGAACAGATGGCTTTCCAGCAGAATTCTATAAGATATTTAAGGAAGAACTGATACCAATCCTACTGAAAGTATTCCAGGTGATTGAGAAAGATGGAACACTCCCTAAATCATTTTATGAAGCTAACATCACATTGATACCCAAGCCAGGTAAAGACCCCACAAAGAAAGAGAACTACAGGCCAATGTCTTTGATGAACATAGATGCCAAAATTCTCAACAAAATCCTAGCAAACCAGATTCAACAACACTTCTCAAAAATCATCCATCATGACTAAGTAGGTTTCATTCCTGGGACACAAGGCTGATTCAACACTCGAAAGACAATAAATGTAATTAAATACATCAATAGATGTCAGAACAAAAACCACATGATTATATCATTAGCTGCAGAAAAAACTATTGATAAAATCCAGCAACGTTTCTTGAAAAAAACCCTCAAACATCTAGGCATACGTGGAACACCTCAAAATAGTAAGAGCCATCTATGAGAAACCCACTGCTAGCATACTCCTAAACAGACAAAAAATCAGAACCATTTACCCTGAAAACTGGAACAAGACAAGGATGACCACTCTCTCCCCTCCTGTTCAATATAGTATTGGAAGTCCTGGCTAGAGCAATCAGAAAAGAGAAGGTGATCAGGGGTATCCAAATAGGAAGAGGAAGTCAAATTATCTCTCTTTGCAGACAACATGATTATGTACCTTGAAAACCCAAGAGAATCTGTCACAGCCTCCTTGCACTGAAAAAGGACTTTGGCAAAGTCTCAGGGTATAAAATAAATGTGCAAAAGACAATCGCATTTCTTTACACCAATGATAAACAAAAAGAAACCCAAATAAAAAGCACAATCCCATTCACAATAGCCACACAAAAAAATGAAATACCTTGGCATCTCTCTAACCAGAGACGTGAAAGACCTTTACAAAGAAAACTACAAAACACTGCTCAAAGACATCAAAGATGACACAAACAAGTGGAAACATATCCTATGCTCATGGATTGGAAGAATCAACATTGTGAAGATGTCCATCTTACCTAAGGCAACCTACAGATTTCATGCAATACCCATCAAATTACCAGCAACATTCTTCTCAGAGCTAGAAAAAACAATACGGGAATTCATATGGAAACACAAATGACCAAGAATACCCAGAACACTCCACAGCAAAAAAAAAAAAAAGAAAAAAGCAGGAGGTATCACATTACTAGACTTCAAACTTTACTATAAAACTACAATAATCAAAACAGCTTGGTATTGGTATAGGAGCAGGCATATAGACCAATTAAATAGAATTGAGATTCCGGAAGCAAAACCTCAATTTCTCGACCAACTCATCTTCGAAAAGCCTCCACCACATATCACTGGAGAGAGAAGAACCTATTCAGTGAATGGTGCTGGGAAAACTGGCTGACCCCAAGCAGAAGATTCAAACACAATCCCTATCTATCCCCATACATAAAAATTAACTCTAAATGGACCAGAGACCTAAATACAAAACCTCAAACCATAAGAACCTTAGAAAATGCAGGACACACCCTTATGGAAATTGGAACTGACATCCAATTCCTGAACAAAATACAAAATGCATGGGCCATAAGAGATAAGATAGACAAGTGGCACCTCATTGAACTGACAAGCTTCTGCAAAGTCAAAGAAACCATCAAGAGAGCAGGAAGGCAGCCCACAGACTGGGAAAAAGTATTTGCCAACTCCATGTCTGACAAAGGCCTAACATGTTGGATCTACAAGGAACTCAAATGTGCTGAAAAGAAAAAAACAAACAACCCCATTATAAAGTGGGCAAAAGATATGAACAGACATTTCTCAAAAGAAGACATACTAGCAGCCAACAGACACATGAAGAAACGTTCAACCTCACTAATCATCAAGGAGATGCAAATTAAAACTACCCTGAGATACCACCTAACTCCAGTGAGAATGGCCATTATCAATAACTCAAAAAATAACAGATGCTGGAGAGAATGGGGTAAAAAGGGAACACTTCTACACTGTTGGTGGGAGTGTAAACTAGTGCTGCCTCTGTGGAAATTAGTGTGGCATTTCCTAAAAGCTCTAAATATCGACCTCCCATGTGACCCCGCAATTCCCCTACTGGGAATATACCCTGAAGAACTCCAATCACTCTATATAAAAGATACCTGCACATGTGTGTTTATCACAGCATTGTTCACACTAGCAAGAACCTGGAACCAACAATGCTGTCCATCAAAAGAGGACTGGATTTTAAAAATGTGGTACATATACATGATGGAATACTACACAGTCATAAAAAAGAAAAAAATCATGAATTTCGCAGCAACCTGGATGGAACTAGAGTTTATGATACTGAGTGATGTCTCACAGAAACAAAGATCTGAGTATCACATGTTCTCACTCATAAGTGAACCTTGAACATCTATTGTAATACCATAAGAAAAGAATTGACAGTGGTGGGAAACAATGGTGGGGGACCAGGGAGGGGAAGGGAAGTGGGATTAACTGTAGTCAGTATCTGTCTGTGGACATGGGGACACCCCTTATCAACAAGGGTGCCTGAATGATGCACATTTGTATACCTAACCCTTAACTGTACCCCACAATTTTAAAATAAAAAATATGTTTTTAAAAAAGATACAACAGAGCTACAGAAAAAGTCTAAAGTGTAAGACAAAAAGGAGGAATAATGATCATGAGGAGGAGGAATAAGGAGGTGATGGAGAGGGAAGGGCCTTACATGAACCAGGAAAGGAGTCTCAAGTCAGCAGCCCAGAATCCCCATGAGAAGTCCCATTGTATTTAGGAAAAGTTTACCATTTGTTCAGACTTTGGACTGAATTTGTGCCATGATGGTGATTCAGGTAGAAAAGAGAAGAAGGGGGAATACAGCCCAGAAGTATCTTCCTCACAGGTTAACAGACAGGTAAACCAGAGAGAAATCTCTGACAGGAGCAGGGAGAGAGTCCAGCTGCTCTATCTCAATTGAAAAATTCCTGAATCTGAAGCCCTTGAACCCTGGTCTTCTCCCATTGCCCAGGCGGTCCCTGGGTGAGGTGGGAGAGGTAAGAGAACCTCCTGTGAAAGTTAAGAGCAAAGAGATTGCAGAGCAGGGATTGAGAATAATTGCATCTTTGAAAGTCCATTCTCCTTAGCAACTAACCTCTGAATGCTACCGTGAGGACTCTGTGCTGTCAGTGGCTGGTGCCCCCTCTCTTCACTGTGGACCTCTGCACTCCTGGAGCTTGTTTCCTTTGTAATTCTCTCTCTAGGTTGAGACCTACACATTTCTACCTGCATCAAATGACCTTCATCACGTCCAAGTGCATCCCCAGAGGCTGCACCCCTTCTGAATGTGGAGTCTACAGAGTCAGATTGGGGAATCTGCAAGAGACTCACTATCCAGGATGATGTAATTTCATAAACTGAAGCACATGAACACACTCATTATGTCTTCTTAAGAATTGGTTATTTCATTTATGAAGGACTGAATTTCTATTGGACAATATGACTACATTTCACTGAGATCAGGTATAAATATTGCTGACAGATAAACTGGAAAATAAGACACAATTGCAATTGATTGGATAAATGTGTTACTATGTAGAGAGTGGCCTTACTGCCTTATTCTGTGGGGTTTTGTTTGTATGGGTGGCCCAGGGTTTCTGGTTTGGACATCGAGAGTGGATAGGGACTCGGCAGGAGAGAACCCAGGGGTTGGGAATGGAGATGGACATTGGTGTGGGGGAGGAGACTGAGAAACTTCAGCCTGGATGAGATTTTTAAAGTGAGGGAGTGGGCTTCAGAGGGTGAACATCAAGTGACTTAGATCACACAGTCCAGAAAGAATACAGCGGAAAGAAAACACAGGGAGCTATTCTCATCAGAAACAACGTCTTCACTCTTCCCGTTTTACTATTCAGCTGTTTGCAGTTACTCCGAAGGGAAAGAAAATCCCTTCTTTTTTTATAGGTTCTTGTGAAATCACGCCCATCATTCAAGATAATTTGGATTCCATAACAGTGGAATTTTTTATACTAGGGGCCTTTTCTAAAACTTCTTACACATAAACGTATGCAATCGTAGCCCTCATGGACCAATATAAAAAATTAACCCTCACCAGAATCTTTGGCAATGTTCTACACTTTCATTTTCTTCATACTGGAACCAACTTCATCTACATTAACCCAATCTACTCTCTTATTCTTTGAGAAAAAAGTCCTGGTTAAATTATGACCTTCCCCACAGAAACTCCTGTTTCACAAAGATCATTAAGAGGTGGTTGATTCTAGGGTCTTTCAAAGATATGGGAGATTCTTGACATTCATAAGAATTTCAAGAATATACCATACTTGGAATATTCAACAAACATACAGTATAAAATGATAACTTTTTAGGAAAAAAACAAGAAAGACTGATTATGGGCTGATTACAATAGCAGATCATGAAACATATGATTTTTAAATTCCATGCTACTGATATAACAGCAACAACAACAGAGTATCATGTCATTCCCGATCACGTATCCTAGGTCAATGAAAAAGTCCAGATTCCTTACATGAGTCTCCGTCAGCTGCATGAGGCCTGCCCAGAGCAGCCTTCATGTTTTAATGTGGATCATCTCTAACCCCAAGGAGACTGTAAGGTGGTTTCCTCTAGTATCTCTGTGGAATAATGAAGTTATCTTCTGTCCCACAGAGTAATACTGTGAACAAAATCAGTTCCTTATTCCTATCTGATGGACGTTGTCTTCTCTTGTATCATATGAGAACACTAGGCTTTGTCATGCTGAGCTCTGTGTTCTTGTTTGCCTGATCTTGAATGCCCCACAGGTGTTCCTGGATTCTCCTATGAGGGGCCACACCAATGAGATCTGTCCCAAACAGCTGTAGCTCCTCTGGAAGGAACCGAAATCCTCCCCAAATAACTGTACCTACTAACTGGTTATTCACTTTTACGCATTATCTTTAAACTTCCCTCTGGGAAACTGGATGTCTTCATTCCAATCAACACAACTCATATAACCCCTTTCCACTCCGCTCTCTGTGTATTTGTTTCTTGTGACTGGTATAAGATATTACCACAACTTAGAGGCTGAAAACAACAGACAGTTATTCCCACACAGTTCTGGAGCTCAGAAAGTCAAAATCAAACTATCAGTAGGGTTGTGTTCCCTTCAGAAGCTCTAGGAGATTCTCTTTGTGCCTTGTCTAGCCTTGAGGGTCTGTCCACATTTCCAGGCTGGTGCCTGCATCACTTTAACCCCATCTTCATATGGCCTTTTCTTGTATGTATCAAGACACTTATCACTGGATTTAGGACTCACCCAAATAACCCATAATGACCTTATCTCAAAATATTTAACATAAGTATATCTGCAAACAACTTTTGAAACACCTGGTGTTTGGGATGTAGAGAAAACTTTTGGGGCCTCCATTCAACCCACTATCACCATTCTGATCCTCTGGAACAGGCCCTGATGAAGTTTGGGGTGAGACTTAGAGTTTTTACACATCTGAGGGACTCCCCGCAAAATTTCCAAGAAACAGCCTTCAGTCTAGACCTCACTCCAGTTTCAACAGAGGGGGAGAAGGAGGAGCAAGGTAGAGAGTACAGGATAAAAATGCCAGACAGCCCCATATGTGGATCCCCAAGGACCACTGGTTTGGGCCCTTCATGCAGTCAAGGCCATAAAAAAAACAGGGGAGCTGGTCCAGATTGATGCTATGTGTTTTTTGGGATTTTTTTCTTTGACTTTGGCCTATTGACAAATTGTATAAAGTACATTCAGGTATAGGATACAACAAGTAAAAATAGTTCAACTAAAGCCTGTCCAAGTGGAAAACATTTGTGCTTCAACAAACTTCATCAAAAAGGGAAAGAAATTAACCCAATCTACTCTACAGTAGTTAAATATATTCATTTCAAAACTTTGAACACAACTTCCCTGGATCCTCTTGGCCTGCACATATGGCTTACTCCCATTTTTTGAAGATAAATAATTAGAATGATCAAATGTCATGTTTATTGACTTAGAGACACTTGCATTGCAGACACTGAGTAAGGAATCCAAATTTTCAGAGAGGTACACATCTTAAATGAGAACTTCTATAGAAATTGGATAATCCGACACCCAACTATTCTCCACAGAAGCACCAGGAAGCCCAGCATGATGAAAGGGACACCAACATTCTACAAGTGGTGCTTGTCCACAGTAGACCACAGCTGGAAGCAGGAGACACTGACGTCAGCACTCAACAATATCAAGGAGCATGCAAGCCCGTGTTAATTTCCATCCCTCAAGGAAGGAGCCTGCAGCCATTTTCCTGGTTAACTGTACACTAGGAAAAGAATAGGACCCAGATCATTCAAGAGCTCTTGAACATGGAGTCCAAGTGGGCATGAAATCCAGGGATTCAAAGCACAACCACTCTTCCTGTTAGAGTAATGCCAGAAGAGAAATTGGAAACAAGTTCCTCACCAACTTCTGTTTCACACCGGGTCCACTGGATCCATGAAGCCACCAAGGATCATTTCTCCAACTCCAGATGTGTAAGAATAATAGAATTAGCAGCTGGGAGAATCATCTCAGTGGTTTTTCTCCTGCTACAGTAGGAAAAAAAGCCTCTAAACCTATCTGCCGTCACTCCTGACACCTAACACAAACAAAAACTCAACAAAAGCAAATATCGGTCCCAGTGCAAAAATGGCAGAGATTTCTAACACCTTCAAAGACTCTACAATGTGAAATGGTGGTCCCTTCACATCCCCATTTAATTCCCTGGTCTCCCATTTCCAAAATCCAGATGGATAATGGCAGATACAGTGGATACTGCAAACATCATCAGTTGTAGCCCCATCTGGGGCTGCTGTGCCAGGTATTTTTTCTTTACTAGAGCAGTTGATAAGCATCCTCCAGTGTGTGGTAGGCAGTGTCCATCTGGCAGATGCATTCTTTTCAAATTTATCATGAAGATGGATCTGATGGTTAATTTTAGGTGTCACTTTGACTAGACCAAGAAATACTAAACACTCGGTAAAAAATTATTTGGGGGTGTGTCTGTGAAGGTGTTTTCAGAGAGGATCAGTTTGTGAGTCTGAGTAAAATAGATGGAGATGACTCACCCTCAATGTTGACAGTCACCATCCAATCTGCAGGGGGCTTGGAGAGAACAAAGCCCCAAAACAGGGAAAAGGCAAATGTCCAGATCCAGTTGCTGGAGCTAGGATATACTTTTCCTCTCCAGTCCTTGGAAAGCAGAACTCCAGGGTGCGTGGTGGTTGAACTCCATGATTTACACCAGCATGGTTCACACCCACATCCTTGGCTTGTCTGATTGCCCTTAAGTCAGATTCCCTTCCTGACTCAAACTTTAAAAATGCACACTTCACCAGTAGTATCCTTCTGTCCTGCAATCCCTTCTCAACCTTTAGCCCCCAGTGGGATCTCCACTGTGTGCTCTGTTGCATGCCACTTGCAGATCTCGACATTTTGTGCTCTTAACTCACCTCAGTGTCCTAATGCAAATCTAACCTTCAAGAAATATTTCCTTCCCTTGTGTTCATAGCTCCCCCTCTACAGGCCTTTTAAATTCACTTGCATCTCAGTTACTCTTTCTTGAACAGGTAAGTAGACACACCACTCGGAGGCCTCAGCCCTAACCTGAGCCTCCAAGCCCGGCCTTTAATGCCTATCTAAATGTTCAAGAAATATTTCTTTGCCTCATGTCCATAGCTACCCTTCTACAGGCCATTTAAAGAACGGCACTTTTAAATTCACCACCATCCCAGTTATTTGTGTTTGAACAGGAAAGTAGGCTCATTTCTCTGAGTCCTCAGCCCTAACCTGAACCCCCTCCCCACAATGACCCCTTCCTCCATGGTCCAGATATTTCTAAAATCCCTAATCACCTCTAACAACCCATATTCCACAACAAACTTTTCCATTTCCCATCACAAGACTTCTTAGGATAGCAGCCTGCCAGACCACAGCACGCGGCCCTAGTCTGGACTCAACATACCCACTGTCAGCCAGGTCTTTGAAAGATCTGGGTCAGCCCCCACATGAGTAGATATGAAATCAAGAAAACTGAAATGGCACATTTGATTTCTTCTTTTGCTGTCCTGTGTTGGTGTGTCCACAAAAGACACATGCTGACATTGTAAGCACAATTAAGAAAGGGAGGATGTGAGAACATAAACATCTGTTCTGAGAGAGCCAGGGCAGTGCTGGGTCAGGTTCTTGGTGAGGCCAGGCAGGAATAAGAGCAGCCAGAGAATGTTAGGCCTCTAGAGGACATGCCTCCTACAACACTGGGCATTTAAAGGTGTTGTATATTGTAGTTTGTCTGTAGTCAGAACAATGTTGGTAGCTAGAGTGACTAGTATAAGCCTGTACACTTTCCAGCTCCGAAGATGATATCATTCCTTAGTTCATGGGCTCACATACTACCACCCTTTTCTTTTACCCAGCTTCGCATTAGCTTCTTCCTGTTCTGGACTCAAACCTCTCTCTATCTCCCCATGAAAGGACACTTGCAAGGCCACTAGGGTTCAGCCAGAGAAGCCATGAGAATCTCCTCCTGTAAAAATCCTTAACTGGGTCACATTTGCAAGTCTTTTGGCCTCGGAGAGCAATGTTGGAAGCTCAGTAGGAGCAGTCACCAGATATAGTGGGTCCTCTTACTGAGCTGACCACCATATCAGAGGCATGGAAAAATATTCCCTCTTCACACAGTTGCTTTTTTGGTAACTCACTTTTTCTAGGCCTCTCTGTTTAAGCATGGCAAACCCTTGTTCTGACAGTTATCCCTCCAATGGACCCTCAGCAATATGTGAGGGTCCTAACACCTCTTACTATTCAGATATCTGTACTGTTAAGCAACATGGCCAACGATCATGCAGTAAAGAAGCGACCCTGAACAGAAAATTGTGGTGGTTTATATGTCACACTCTTATTGGCTAAGACAGTGGTCTGTTGCATTAACAAGGGCATAATTCACTGGTCAGAAGGGCTTCCAGTGAGATTCACCTCCATCACAAACGCCTTCTGTAGAAAGCCTGACACACCCAGAAGTCATAAGATAATTAACACTGAAACACATGACACCCTCATTTTGTTTTTCAGAGCATGTCTTATTTCATCCATAGAAACCATGGCCACTTCAATTCTAGGAGGTGTAGTGGCTGATTATCTCAGAGATAAGATTACATTATACTTGGTGACACTAGCCAAGGAATACCCAGTGACAGTTGTGATGCTTATTTTTATTTTTTTTTTCTTATTTTTATTTTTATGCAGAGATGTGTACTGAAAAAAAGAGCTACTTTAGCATCCATCAGCTTAGCCATGATACATTTCATCAAAGGACTATTTTCCATTGCGGTGAATCCTCTGCAGCCAGCTGAAGCCAATGTGGTTTAACGTGTATGTATATGCCCGGAAAAGTGTCTGCCTGAGGACTGAATGATCACAAAAAGCAAAGGAATACTAGTTTTTTAAAAAACCAATGTTCTGTGGCACATTCACAACAATGATTGTGGGTGCAGTTGTGATCATGAATCTTTACTGTAATGATATATTGTTTTGGAGCTCAAATCGACTCCAATATCGTTTCCTGACTGAAATGCTCTTGGGGTTAAAAGGACATAAGATATTATGTTTAAATTACCCAATGTGTTGTACTCACTTCACAACAGTGATAGTGGATGCGTTCATAAGTCTAAGTCCCAACTGTAATGATAATCATGTGCTGGAGGATAAATAGCCTAAGTATGAAATATGACACAAAATATCAACATTTAAATCCCAAGTCTCCTTCCATGTGAGCGGCTCCTACTCCCTGACAAAGACAGTTGTCCCAAATGGGAGAAATAAAGTGTGAGATAACCAAAGTTTTGCCTCATGGGGTTTTCTGGGGTGACTTTCAGCTTCTTTCCAGGTGAGTCCCTGGCCATTTCTGTAAGGAGGAGAGGGTTTCCCATATGAGGAGAAGGCTCAGATAGGCGAGGGCGATTTCCAAGGCATCTGAGGTGATGAGCGACATGAGCCTGTACGGGAGCAGGGAAAGTGGCGTTTTCAGAGAGGCGCATGCGGACTTGAGGTCTCGGGGAGTGTAAGGACTTCCAACCTTGGCTGGCGAAGCTTCAGTGGGCAATCAGTCCAAATCAAGTGTGCCTAGAGGTGGGGTTATCTGTCTGAGAGAAAACAAATCCAGAACAGAGGAGATATGGCCCTTCTGAGGACAGAGTCAAGGGGGAAAAGGGGCCCAGAGACGACCCACTGGGGAAGAAGCCTTGGAGGGACAAACCCTGTTTGGTACAGAGGAAAGGGAAGTTCAGTAGCTGTAGAGAAAACCCTGGCAGGCAGGTGGAGTCAACCTAAGAGAGGGCCTACGTATTCCCATAACTCTTAAGGTATCCATTTCCCAACTCCCATCCCCATCTACTGTCTAGCATCTTCTAAACAGCCAAGGCACTAAAGTCAACAGTCACCTCGATGAAACACTCCATCTTACCATCCAACTATAGCTCCTGGGAGTTTCAGTTTTTCCATAATCTGGACCCCATCTCCCATCCCACCATTTTGGATATGTACGATTTCCATGGGTGCCAAGGCTTGCAGCACTTCCAACATCTTCCCTGTGGTGTTATGTGTATGCAAGAATCTTTGACTCTGCCAGGTCATCTGGGACCGTGATTCCTTCCTTTGTCCCAGGCCCAGGCTACTTTTCAGCCTTTGGGGGGCTTGGTCCATCTTCCAACTTCCAAATCTCTTTGGATTATTGATACCTGGCAAGCTCAGGTGAAGAAGGTCTTGGTATACAGAGGTGGCAAATTAGCTTATCTACAGAGCCTGCCAAATATGACCACCAAACGAAAACTAGCCCCCAGAGCCCTCTTTCAGAGCAAACTGCTGAAAATTCTCTTTGCTGGATGCTGGACTCTGAGCACTGGTAAACATTGAACCTCCCTGTGCAAGCCAGTATGCCCTGTGTGAAATCCGTGCTTCCCTCCCACCTTGCAATCTCACTGTTTCCCCAGGCAGGGCTCTCCAGAAACCCTCTTATGCTCAGACTTCCTCCATCTTTACACAGGAAGACTGCCTTTGTGGATACTGCAAACATCATCTATTGTAGTCCCATCTGGGACAGTTGAGCCAGAGTTATTTTCTTTACGAGATCAGTTGATAAGGATCCTCCAGTATGTGGTAGTGTCCATCTGACAGACGCACTCTTTTCAAACTTATCATGAAGATTGACGTGATGGTTAGCTTTAGGTGTCTCCTTGACATGAGCAAGAAATATCTAAACTTGAAAGAACACTATTTTGCGGGGTGTCTGTGAGGATGCTTTCATAGAGGACCAGTTGAAGAGTCCGAGGCAAACTGACAGAGAAGAGTCACCCACAATGTGGGGAACCTCCATCCTATGAACTGGAGGCTTGGAGAGAACCAAAGCAGGGAAAAGGATAATGTGCAGATTCAGCTACTGGAGGTAAGATACATTCTTTCACTCCAGTCCATGAAAAGAGGATCTCCAGGTGGTGTGACTGTTGGACTCCATGAATAACACCAGCATGGTTTACACCTACATCCTTTGCTTGTCTCAGTTCTCTTAGTTGAAATTCCCTTCCTGAATCAAATCAAAAATACCCTCAATGCCTGCCTCTGCAACCATGGTATGCCCTCCTGTCCTGCAGTTCCCTCCTCATCCTTTAGCTCCCAATGAGACATACGGTGGTTACGCCTCATCTGAGTGTTTTCATGTGATTGTGCACTTTCAAGAATCATTTCCTTCCTTCATGTCTATGTTTCCCCCTGAACAGGCCTTTAAACAAAAGCCACCGTTAAATTCCCTAACATCCCAGTTACTGTTTCTTGAGCAGAAAAGTAGGTTCACCTCTCATAGTCCTCAGTCCTAACCTGAACCCACTGCCAACAATTTCGTCTTCCTACATGTCAGAGAGATTTCTCGAAATCCCTAATCACCTGGAACAATCCAAACCCCACACCAGCTTTTCCGTTTCCCATGACCAGACTTCCCAGGATAGCAGCCTGCCAGACCCCAACCCGCTGCCCTCACCTGGATACACAAAATCTATTGGCAGCCAGGTCTTTCAAAGATCTGGGTCAGCCCCCACATGAGTAGACATAAAATCAAGAAAACTGAGATGGCACATTTGATTTTTTTTCTCTCTCCTGTGTTGTTGTGTCTGTACAAAACGCATTCTGACATGGTGAGTACAAATAACAAAGAGAGGATGTGAGAACACAAACACCTGTGCTGAGAAAGCCAGGCCAGTGCTGGGTTGGCGTCTTGCTGAGGCCAGTCAGGGTTAAGAGCAGCCAGAGGATGTTAAGCCTCTAGAGGGCATGCCTCCCATAACACTGGGCTTAAATTTAAAGACGTATTTTGTAGTTTGTCTGTAATCAGAACAATGTTGGTAGCTAGAGTGACCTGAATAAAGCCGTACACTTTCCAGCTTCTGAAGATGATTTCGATCCTGGGCTCACATACCACCCCCCTTTCCTTTACACCCAGCTTTGCGTTAGCTTCTTCCTATTCAGGACTCAGACCTCTCTCTGCCTCCCCTCTAACGGGACACATGTGAGACCACAAGAGTCCAAAAAGAGAAGCCAGAAGTTCTCCTCCTGTAAAAATCCTTAACTAGATCATATTTGCAAAAGTCCTTTGGCCTCAGAAAGCAACCTTGGCAGCTCAGAAGGAGCAGTCACCAGATGTAGAGGCTCCTCTTATTGAGCTGACCACCACATCAATGGCATGGAAAAATATTCTCTCTTTACACGGATGCTTTTGTAATAACTCCCCCCTTTCTAGGCCTCTCTGTTTAAGCTTGGTAAACCCTTGTTCCAATAGTCATCCCTCCAATGCAGCATCATCAGTATGTTAGGGTCCCACCACCTCTCACCCCACTGATACAGGCACTGCTAAGCAACATGGCCACCGATCACACTGGGAGGACTTGACCCCGAACAGAAAATTGTGGTGGTTTACAGGTCACACCCTTGTTGACTGAGCCAGTGGCCTGTTTCATGACCAAGGGCATAACTCATTGGTCAGGAGTGCTTCCAGTGATATTCAGCTCCGTCACACACACCTTCAGTAGAAAGCCTGACACACGCGGAAGTCAAAAGCCAATTTGCACTGAATCTCTTTCCCACCCTCATTTTGTGTTTCAGACCATGTCTTATTTCATCTGTAGAAACCATAGCCACTTCAATTCTCGGAGGTATAGTGGCTGACTACCTCAGAGATAAGATCGTATTGTACTTGGGGACTCTTGCCAGGAAATACCCAGTGACAGTTGCAATGCTGATTTTTTTTTTCCTTATTTTTAATTTTCATGCAGAAGTGTATACTGAAAAAAAGAGCTACTTTGTATCCATCATCATGGCCATTATATGTTTCATCAAAGGACTCTTTTGCATCGTGGTGAATCCTCTGCAGCCAGCTGAAGCAGATGTCATCTAACATGTATGTATATTTCTGGAAAAGTATGTGCATGGGGATTGAATGATCACAAAATGCAATGGAACTGTAGGTTTTTTTAATACTTTTTTATTTTAAAATTGTGGGGTACAGTTAAGGGTTAGGTATACAAATATGCATTGTGCAGGTACCCTTGTTAATGCGGTGTGCCTCCCCGTCCCCAGACAGATATTGACTACTGTTAATCCCACCTCCCTGTCCCTCTCTCCTTCCCCCATAGTTTTCTGCCACTGTCAATCCTTTTCTCACAGTATTATGATAGATGTTCAAGGTCCACTTATGAGTGAGAATATGTGATACTGAGATCTTTGTTTCTGTGAGAGATCATTCAGTATTATAAACTCTAATTCCATCCAGGTTGCTACGAAATTCATGATTTTTTTCTTTTTTATGACTGCATAATATTCCATTGTGTATATGTACCACATTTTTACAATCCAGTCCTCCTTTGATGGACAGCATGGTTGGTTCCACGGTGTTGCTATTGTGAACAATGCTGCAGTAAACATACGTATGCAGTTATCTTATTTATAGAGTGATTTGTGTTCTTCAGGGTATATTCCCAGCAGGGGGATTGCTTGTTCATATGGGAGGTTGATTTTTAGAGCTTTTAGGAATCGCCACACTGATTTCCACAGTGGCTGCACTAGGTCACACTCTCACCAACAGTGTAGAAGTGGTCACTTTTCACCACATCCTCTCCAGCATCTGCTATTTTTTGAGTTATTGATAATGGCCATTCTGATTGGAGTTAGGTGGTATCTCAGGGTAGTTTTAATTTGCATTTCCTTGATGACTAGTGAGATTGAACATTTCTTCATGTATCTGTTGGGCGCTCGTATGTCTTCTTTTGAGAAACGTCTCTTCATGTCTTTTGCCCACTTTGTAATGGGGCTATTTGTTTTTTTCCTTTCAGCACATTTGAGTTTTTTGTAGATCCTAGATGTTAGGCCTCTGTCAGACATGGAGTTGGCAAATACATTTTCCCAGTCTGTGGGCTGTCTCCCTGCTTTCTTGATGGTTTCTTTGACTTTGCAGAAGCTTGTCACTTTAATGAGGTCCCATTTGTCTATCTTATGTCTTATGGCTCATGCATTTTGGTTTTTGCTCAGGAATTGGATGCCAGTTCCAATTTTTTTAAGAAAACGGATGATTTGTGGAACATTCACAACAATGATGGTGGATGCAGTCACAATCATGAATCTTTACCGTAATGATAACACTGTTTTGGAGTGCACATTGACTCTACTATCATTTCCCAACTGCAAACGCTCTTGGGGTTAAAAGGTCATGGAATATTATGTTCACAATACCCGATGTGCTGTGCCCACTTCACAACAGTCATAATGGATGCATTCATAAGTCTAAGTCAGTAACCATAATGACAATCCTGTTCTGGAGGTCAAATTGCCTACACTATTGTTTCCTGACTGACAATGCTCATGTTCTATCATGAAACATGACACAGTTAAATCCCAAGGCACTTTCTGTGTGACCAGCTCCTACTCCCTGACAAAGACTTTCGTTCCAAATGCAGAAACAAAGTGTGAGTTAACAAAAGTTTTGTCTCATGGTGGTTTCTGGGGTGGCTTTCAGCTCCTTTTCCTGTGAGTCTCTGGTCATTTCTGCAAGAAGGAGAGGGTTCCCCATCTGGACAGAAGGCTCAGATAGGTGAAGGTGATCTCCAAAGCGTCTGAGGTGCTGAGGGACATGGGCTTGTATGGGAACAGGGAAAATGGAGTTTTCAGAGAAGCACAGAGACTAGAGATCTGGGGGAGTGTCGGGATGTCCAGCCTTGTTTATGGAAGCTTCAGTGGGCAATCCGTCCAAATGAAGTGTGCCTAGACAGGGGTTTACTGTCTGAGAGGAAACAAATCTGGAATAGAGGAGATATGACCCTTCTGAGGATAGAGGTCAAGGGGGAAAAGGGGACCAGAGGCAACCCACTAGGCAAGAAGTCTTGGAGGGACATGCCCTGTTGGTACAGAGGAAATGGAAGTTCAGTAGCTTTAGAGAAGACCCTGGTAGGCAGGTGGAAGTGAATGTGGAGGACACCTATGTATTTCCATACCTCTTATGGCATCCATTTCCCACCCCCCACCCCCATCTGCTGTCCAGAATCTTCTAAACCCTGCCTTGATGTTTTATGTCACCTCTATGAAACCTCCCACCCTACCATCCATCCTGTAGTTCCCGGGACTTTCAGTTCTGCTACAATCTGGACCCCATCTCCCACCCCTCTGTTTGGATACGTACTGTTTCCATGGGCGCCAAGGCTTGCAGCACTTCCATCACCTTCCCTGTGGTGTCATGTACACGCTAGAAGCTTCAACTCCACCAGGTCGTCTGGGACCCTGATTCCTTCCTTTGCCCCAGCCCCAGGCTCTCCTCCAGGCTTTGGGGGGCTTGGTCCATCCTCCAAATTCCAAATCTCTTTGGATTCTTGATACCTGGCAAGCTCAAATGAAGGAGGCCTTGGAGTAGAGAGGTGACAATTTAGCTTGTTTACGGAGCCTGTCACACACGGTCAGCAAGCTAATCCGATCCCCCAGAGCCCTCTTTCATAGCACACTGCCCAAACTTCTCCCTGCTGGATGCTGGACTCTGGACGCTGGTAAACATGGAACCTCCCTGTGCAAGCCAGTATGCCCGGAGTGTAATCCATCCTGCCATCTCACTCTTCCCCCAGGCTGGGCTCACCAGAAACCCTCCTGTGCTCAGATTCCCTCCCTCTTTGGACAGGCAGCCTGCATTTAGTGGATACTGCAAACATCATCACCTGTAGTCCCATCTGGGGCAGCTGAGTCAGAGTTATTTTCTTTACGAGATCAGGTAGAAGCATCCTCCAGTATGTGGTGAGCAGTGTCCATCTGACAGATGCGCTCTTTTCAAATTTATCATGGAGATTGATGTGATGGTTAGCCTTAGGTGTCACCTTGACTTGACCAAGAAATATCTAAACACTTGAAAGAACACTATTTTGCAGTGTGTTTGTGAGGATGCTTTCATAAGGACCAGTTTAAGGGTCTGAGTCAAACTCATGTAGAGTAGTCACCCCCAATGTGGCCAGCCTCCATCCTGTGTGCTGGAGGCTTGGAGAGAACCAAAGCAGGGAAAAGGACAATGTGATGATCTAGTTGCTCGAGGCAGGATACACTCTTTCTCTCCAGTCCGTGGAAAACAGAACTCCAGGTGTTGTGGCTGTTGGACTCCATGAATAACACCAGCATGGCTTAAACCCACATCCTTTGCTTGTCTCTCTCCTCTTAGTTTAGATACCCTTTCCGACTCAAATAAAAAATGCCCTCAATGCCTGCCTCTGCAACCATGGTATGCCCTCCCGTCCTGTAGTTCCCTCCTCATTTTTTAGCTCCCAATCAGATCTCCTCTGTGTGCTCTGCTCCATTCCACTTGCAGATCTATACATATGTTGGCCCCATCTCATCTCATTGTCCTAAAGTCATTTGGCACCTTCTAGAAATACTTCCTTCCCTCATGTCCATGTCTCCCCTGTATAGGCTTTTTAAAGAATGGCACCTTAAATTCACTATTTTCCCAGTTACTCTTTCTTGAATAGGAAAGTAGGCTCACCTCTCATCGTCCTCAGCCATAACCTGATCTGCCTTCTTAAAATTAAGTTTTCCTCCATGGCCCAGATATTTCTTGAAAACCCAAATCACCTGTAACATCCCAAATTGCACATCTAGCTTTTCCATTCCTCATCATTAGACTTCCCAGCATACCATCCTGCCAGGCCACAGACCTGCCCATATCTGGATTCACAACTCCTACAGGGAGCCAGGTCTTTCAAGGACCTGAGCCAGCCCCCAGAGGAGTGGATATAAAAGCAAGAAAACTCAGATGGCACATTTTATTTCTCCTTTCTCTGTCATGTACTGGATTGCCTGTACAACATCCATGCTGACATTGGTAGGACGATGAAGAAAGGGAGGAGGTTAGAACACAAACATTGGTACTGAGAAGCCCAGGGCAGTGCTGTGTCAGGGTCTTGGTGTGGTCAGTCAGGGCTAAGAGCTGCCAGAGGCTGTTTGGTCTCTAGAGGGTACACTTCTCTAGATTGTAAAAGGATTGCATTGTAATCCTTTTCTGGAGCACAAATCAGCTCCACTTTCATTTCCTGACTGAGAATACTCTGGTGGTAAAAATGTTATAAAATATTATGTTAAAAAAAACCTGATGTTTTCTGCCCTCAACACAACAGCAATTGTGGATGCACCCATAAGTATAAATTGTTTTTGTAATGATAATCATGTTCTGAAAGACTAATTGCCTCTACTATTGTTTTCTGACTGAGAACTGGCCTGCGGTATCATGGACTATTACACAAAATATCGACATTTTGATTCCAAGTCTTCTTTCTTCTATCTAGCCCCTCCTTCCTGACAAAGACATTCATTTCAATTGGCATGAACTAAGTGTTATTTAACTAAAGTGTGTCTCATACCTGTTTCTGGGGTGGCTTTCAGCTCATTTTCGGGTGAGTCTATGGGCATTCCTGTAATTAGGAGAGGGTTCCCAATCTGGAGAGAAGGCCTTAGATAGGTGAAGGGGTTCTCCAAAGCATATGAGCTGCTGAGGGATGTAAACCTGCATGGCAGCAGTGAAGGGGGAGGTTTCAGAGAAGCACATTGTGGAGTTGAGACCTTGGGGTGTTTGAGGACCTCCTGTCTTGGTTGGGAAAGTTTTCAAGAGGCAATAAGCCCAAAGAGAGTGTGCATAGAGGGAGTGTTTCCTATCTGAGTGGAACCAAACCCAGGACGGAGGAGATATGGCCTCCCTGAGGATGGAGGTAAAGTAGGATAAAGGGCCCAGAGCCAACCCTCTGAGGAACAAGCCTTCAACGGACAAACCCTATTTGGGACAGAGGGATAGGGAAGTTCTTTAACTTTAGAGAAAACCCTGGCAGACAGGAGAAGGTGACCTTGGAGTGGCCCCACACATTCCCACGTCTCCCATGCTATCCATTTCCCCCTTCTCTACCTCCCTCTAGTTTCTAGATTCTTCTAAATTACGCACTCCCTGATGTCTTCTGTCACCTCGATCCCTCCATCTGGCATACCTGGGCTCCTGGGACTTGCAGGTCTTCTGTTATCTGGATCTCCATCCCCACTCCTTTATTTTGGATGCAGACGGGTCCCAGGAGCACCAGGGCCTGTAGCACTTCCATTTTCCTTCTGTGTCATTTCATTTGGATACTAGAAGATTTGGCTCTGTCAGGTAATCTGTGAACTTTATCCCTCCCTTCTCCCTATTCCCAGGCTCCTATTCAGCCTTTGTGGACTGGTCATTTTCCAACTACCAAATCTCCTTGGAGTCTTGATACCTGGGAAGCTCAGCTTCAGGATGTCTTGGAGGACAGAGGTGGCCATTCGACTTGTCTATAGAGCCTCTCACACACCTCCACGCAGCTAAAACTACCTCCCAGAGGTCTCTTTTAGAGCACACTGCTCAAATCTTTTTCTGCTGATCGCTGGACTCTGAACACTGGTAAACATTGGCCCTCCCTCTGAAAGTCACTATGCCTTGTCTGTAATCTGCACCCCAAGTCTGCCATGCATTCTCACCCTCCCCCCAGGCTGGTCTCCAGAAACCGTCCTCTGCTCAGATTCCCTCTCTCTCCGGACAGGCAACCTACCTTCAGTGGATACTGCAAACTTCGTCAGTTGTAGCCCCATCTGGGGGAGCTGGGTCAAAGATGTTTTCTTTACTAGAGCACATGAAAAATATCCTCCAGTATGTGATGTGAATTGTCCATCAGGGAGAAGAATTTGTTTTCAAGTTTATCAAATTTATCATTTATTAGGGTGCTGTTATGGTTAATTTTAGGTGTCACCTTGACTGGACCAAGAAATATGTAAACACTGGGGAAAAGATATTTTGGGGTGTGTTTGTGAGAATGGTTTCAGAAAGGACCAGTTCACGAAACTGAGTACAACACATGGAGATGACTAACCCTCAATGTGGGAAGCCACCATCCAATCCGCTGAGGGCTTGGAGAGAACAAAAACAGGGAAAAGGCAAATTTGCAGATCCATTTTTTGGAGGTAAGATACACTCTTCCTCTCCAGTCCTTGGATAGCGGAACTCCAGGCTGTGTAGTTGTTGGACTCCACAATTTACACCAGCATGGTTTACACCCAACTCCTTTGCTTGGCTGACTCTTCTTAGGCCAGACTCCCATCCTGACTCAAGTCACAAATGCCCTCTATGCATACCTCTGTGCTTATGGTGTAATCACCTGTTTTGTAATCCCTCCTCAACCTTTAGCCCCCAACGGGATCTCCGCTGTGTGCTTTGTCCCATGCCATTTGCAGATCTTGTGGTTTGGTGCTCTACCCTCACCTCAGTGTCCTAATGTTAATTTGAACCTTAAAGAAACATTTTCTTCCCTCATGTCCGTATCTCCCCCTCTACAGGCAATTTTAAGAATGGTGCCTTTAAATTCACCACCATCTGAGCTGCTTTCTTGAACAGGTAAGTAGACATACCGCTCAGAGGCCTCAGCCCTAACCTGAGTGCTCTTCCCACCATAAAGTCCTCCTCCCATGACCCCAATATTTCTTGAAATCCTTAATCATCTGTAACATCCCAAGTCCCACATCAAGCTCTTCCATTTCTCATCATCAGACTCCCCAGGATACCAGTCTGCCAGGCCACAGCTCGTTGCCCACCTCTAGTTTCAACACTCTCACTGGCAGCCAGGTCTTTCAAGGATTTGGGTCAGCCCCCACACAAGTATATGTAAAAGCAAGGAAATTCAGAAGGCACACATGATTTCTGCTTTTGATGTCCTGTTTTTGGACTGTCAGTACCACACACATGTTGACTTTTTGAGCACAACAATGAAAGGGAGGCGGTGAGAACACAAACATCTGGGCTGAGAAAGCCAGGGCAGTGCTTTTCAGGGTCCTGGTGAGTCCAGTCAGGGCTAAGAGCAGCCAAAGGCTATTAGGTCTCTTGAGGGCACTCCTTCCATAACATTGGATTTTAAAGACTTTGTACATTGTATTTATATGATTTGAAACCATTTTGTTAGCAAGAGTGACTAGTCATGGGCCCTTACCCTTTCCAGTTTCTGAAGATGCCATCATTCCTTGGCTCATGGGCTCAAATCCCACCACCCTTTCACCTTTGACTTAGGCTTCTTCCTTCTCTAGACTCCAATCTCTCTCTGCCTTAGAAAGACACTTGTGATTCCACTAGGGTCTACCCAGACAAGCCAGGAGAATCTCTTCACTTAACAATCATTAGCTGGATCACATTTGTAAAAGTCCTTTAGCCGCAGAAAGCAACCTTCACAGCTCAGAGGGAGAAGTCACCAGATATAGTGGGGCTTATTATTCAGCTGACCACAGCACCAAAGGCAGTGAATAATATTCCATCTTCATATGCAGAAGATTTTGAAAAATTTCCTCTTTGCTAGTCCTGTGCACTTAGGCATGGTAAAGCCATGTTCCCTTAGTCATCCCTCCTATGCTCCCTCAGCCATATGTGAAAATCCCATGGCCTCTCATCCCTCTGATATTTGCATTATCACGCAACATGGCCTCCGATCATGTAGGAAGTAAGTAACCTTGGACTGAAAACGACTCTGGTTAACATGTCGCACTCTTATTGGCCAAGATAATGACCTGTCACTTTAACAAGGGCATAACTCATTGGTCAGGAGTACTTCCTGAGAGATTCACCTATGTCAAACATGCCTTCTGTATAAAGCCAGGCACACCAGGTAGTCATATTATAACTTGCACTGAAATCCTAGGAACCCTCATTATTTTTCAGGCTTGTCTTATTTCATCAGTAAAAACCATGGTCACTGAAATTCTGGAAGGTAAAGTGGCTGATTATCTCATAAATGAGACAATCAAACTTGCATTACAATTGATGACACGGACAAAAGAATACCCAGCGGGAGTTGTAATGCTGCTTTTAATTTTTATCTCAATTTAAATTTTCATGCTGAGGTGTGTAGTGAAAAAAGAGCTTCATTTGCATTCATCAGGTTGGACGTGAAACATTTTATCAAAAAACCTTTCTCCAATGAGGTGAATCGTCTGCAGCCAGCTGAAGTGGATGCCATTTAAGCAGTACGTGAATAACCAAAACTGTATCTGCATGAGGACTGAATAATCGCAAAAGGCTATAGAATGCTATTTTTTTAAAGACCCAGTGTGTTGTGCCAAATTCACAACAGTTATTGTGGATTCATTTGTAATCATGAATCCTTATTGTAATGATAATCTTGTTCTGGAACAGAAATTGACTCCATTATTGTTTCCTAAGAACACTCCTGTGGTTTAAAAAAAAAAAGTTATAGTATATTATGTTTAAAAACCTGAAGTGAGGCCGGGCTCGGTGGCTCAGCCTGTAATCCAGCGCCTTTGGGAGGCTGAGGTGAGTGAATTGACTGAGCCCGCGAGTTCGAGACCCGCCTGGGCAGCGAGACCTCATCTCTACAATAAATCAAAAAATCAGCTGGGTGTGGTAGCGCATGCCTGTAATTCCGGCTACTCAGAAGGCTGAGGCGGAAGGATCGTCGGAGCCCAGCAGGCGAGGCTGCGGTGGCTGGAGCGGCCACTACACTCCAGTCTGGGCCACCGAGTGAGATTCCAACCAAAAAAAACCCCTAAAGTGTTGTGCCCACTTCACAACAGTGATTGTGGATGCATTCATAAGTATAAATCCTTACCATAAAGATAATCATGTTCTGGAGGACAAATAGCCTCAAGGATGGTTTCCAGATTGATAACGCTCCTATGGTATCATTGACCATGACAGAAAATATTGACATTTTGATCCCAATTCTTCTTTCATCTGACCAGCTCCTCCTTCCTGAAAAAGACAGTTTCTCAATTGGCAGAAATAAAGTGTTAGTTAACCAAAGTTTTGTCTCATGGCTGTTTCTGGGGTGACTTTCACCTGATTTGTGGATGAGTCTCTGGGCATTCCTATAAGGAGGAAAGGGCTCCCAATCTGGAGACAAGGACTTAGATGGGGAAGATCTCCATGGTGCCAAGGGCTGTGAGTCTGTATGCGTGCAGGGAATGGGGAAATTTCAGAGTAGGGCACTTTGGAGTTGAGTCCTGGGGCTGTGTGAGAATCACCTGCCTCTGTGGGGAAGCTTCAAGGGGCAACAAGTCCAAAGCAAGAGTGCCTAGAGGGGTCGTTTCCTCTCTGAGAGGAAGCAAACCTGGGACAGTAGAAAAGGCCTCCCCGAGGATAGAGGTAAAGGGAGAATAGAAGCCCAGACCAACCCACTGGGGAGGTAGCCTTCGAAGGACAAATACAGCTTGGGATAGAGGAAAAGGGAAGTTCTGCAGCTTTAGAGAAAACCCTGGCAGACAGGTGGAAGTACCTTGGAGGGGCCCTACACATTCCCATATCTCCCATGCTCTCCATTTGCCCCCTCCTCACCCTCCTCCAGTTTCTAGAGTCTCCTAGACTCTGCATTCCTTAATGTCGTTGTCACCTCAAAATCCCCCTCTGCCATCCCATCTATACTTTGGGTTCCAGGGACTCCTAGTAGTTCTGCAGTCTGGATCCCCATGCCCCATCCCTCCATTTTAAGTACATACGTGTTCCATGAGCTCCAAGGCTTGCAGCACTTCCATTCTTCTTCTCTGTCATGTCATTTGGATACTAGAAGCTTCAACTCTGCCAGGCTTTCTGGGATCTTGATATCTTCCTCCTCTCCATTCCCAGGCTCCTATTCAGCCTGTGGTGGGCTTGGTGGATTTTCAAATAACCATCTTTTTGGAGTCTTGATAACTGGCAAGATCAGCTGAAGGATGTCTTGGAGGACAGAGTTGGCAATTTGGTTTGTCCACGGAGCTTCTCATCCACCCCCACCAAGCTAAAACTACCTCCCAGAGCCTTCTTTCAGAGCCCGAGGCCCAAATCTCTCCCTGCACGACACGGGAATCTGGACACTGGTAAATATTGGTCCTCCCTCTGTAAGCCACTATGCCCTGTCTGTAATTAGCACACCAAGCCCGCCTTGCATTCTCACCCTTACCCCAGGTTGGCCTCCAGAAACCCTTCGCTGCTCAGACTCCTTCTCTTTCCTGACAGGTTGCTTATTCTCAGCTCCGACTCCCTCCTTCTCCTGACAGGTTGCCTATCCTCAGCTCCACTTCTGCCGGGGCAGTATCAGGATGTCCTCCTGTTCCTCCTCTTTTCTCCTCACTTTTATGACTTCCCATTCTCTGGGGATCTACTCTCCCTCTCCCTTCATTCCTAGTGTCTGACCATCTTTGGCACATTTCTCTGGCACCTTTTGACCTAACACTTGGGCTCCTCCCCAGAAGATTTTTTGTTTTGATATCTATCATCCCAATTCTCTGAAGAGACACATGCATAGACACACACAGCTGAAAATCTGCCTGACCCCTGATACACTGGAATTAGATAAAAGTCCAGGAGTTGTACTCTTGGGCCCTGAGTGTGCCTACAGGGGCCCTCCCTGAAGCCAATGCTTTTTGAGGTGGGTCTGTGGAATCTCGATTCCCAGAATGCATTCCTTTCCTCATGGACTCTGCTTTGGAGCCCTTATAATCTCCTGTCTCTCCTCTGCCAGTCACCCCATCTTCCCTTCCTCAAGCCCACCTCTAATTTCCTCCATCCCACAGATTCTTCTGTGTTTCTCTAGAGGGATTTCCGCAAGGTAGTGGATCTTACAGGCGCACTGCTCAGATCTCCTAACCCAAGATGCTCATTCCCACTCAGAAGATGCCCTCCCCTCCAGAGATTTGCTCTCAAGAGAAGTTCAGTCACCTAGCCAGCTGGCTGTTTTCTTCCCATTCCTGAGAACAGCCAGCAGTTAGAAACTCAGTGGTTCCAGGATTTGTGGGTGACCAATGTGAAGTCACCTCTGTGCTGCATGTGTGCTCCAGAGCCTCCCAGGGATCAGGCTGAAGCAGGTCTTTAGCCAAAGGTAATCTTTGCTGGCTTACTTAATCTGCTTTTTCTTGGCTCCACAAAACACTCCCTCAGTCCACCTCTGGAACCTGTGTATCATGATTAGTTTCTAGGAAATGTGGCTCAACACGTGATTCTGGCAGTGTCCTAGGAAGACCAACGTTAAGGAAAGATTCTGGTGTTGGCTGAATCTGCACAGGTTGGCAGTGAGCGCCTCATCTCAGCTGGGAAGTGGAGGACTGACAGGTACCAGGGAATGTGACCACTGAGAAAGAGAGGTATTCTCTCTCTTTCAACTGCAAAGGCTGAAATGACCTGCAGGAGATGCCCAGCAGGTAAATTGTCTGTGGGTTTAGACATAGTGAGGAAAATGACAGCAGTAGGAGTGTGGAATTGGTTGGCTGCTCACAAGTGCCACGGATGCATTGAAGAGACACAAGGACAGACTCAGACATGTCACTCAGCAATTGAACTTGTGAGAGTTAGACGTGATTCTCATCTGTAGCCAAGGACAAGTACACCTGCAGACCAAGCACAAGACTACATTACAAAGAGGTGAAACATTAATGGATCCAGGAGAGGGGTACACCCTTAGCCCACCACAAGCAGGCAATTGGATCTTCCTTTTGGGAACCTACTCTGACCTAGCCCTATGAGTCCCTGTCATTTATTTGTGCTGATTTGTATCCATATGCGCTTATCACACTGTCCTTATAAATCTGGTGGTTTTCTGAGCTCTGGGAATCAAACTAGAAAAATACCCACCCTGAGAGAATGAAAGGAACCCCTGAGATTGTAGCAAGAATGACAGATGTGTGGGTGGCCCAAAACCCTATGCTTGGAACTAGCTTTTGAGGTGAAGTTAGCCTTGTGGAGAAATTTGCCCAGAACCAGTGGTGTGTGGCGTAAATCTGGATGTGTAGCATCAGAATTGAGCAACACTTCTGTAAAGCATCGAAAAATTCAGTGGTGGGTATCCTAGAATGGGTCCCCTAAAGAAGAGAAAACAAACACAAGTAATTGCTTAAGGAGAAGGGATCAGCAAATTGATGAATTCATTGCTGACATGTCTGTCACATTGAGGTCATAGACCTATCTCTTCCATGGTTGTGTTCCCATGTTCTCAGGTATAATCAGGAAGCATATGCTGAGAATTTGTGAGAAGGTTCCTTGGACTAGGAGGTAAGAACTCTCTATATTAGAATAACCAAATGGCAATGGATGTCTATATCCATACTTACCCAAGACAATATAATCAATAGAAACCAATATCACATTTCCAAAGTAAATCATTTTCTGTATTGGTATAGTAAAGATTAGCACCACCTCAAAAATGTATGGGTCCAGGGATGATGGTTCTCTCATATCTCCATTTAATGCACTAGTGTGACAACTCTAAAGCCTACATGGACAACAGCAGGTGACACTGGACTACTGAGAACCTCATCACAGTTGTCTTACTCTAGCTCTGTGACATATGTTTTCTCCTCACTAGATCAAATAGTAACACTGGTTCTGGTACATGGTATGCAGACTTGATCTGGAAATTTTAATTTTAAGTTTTTAAGCATTAGCAGTATGATAGATTAGTAACAATTTACATTAACGTGGGAGCAACAGCGGTATTCATTTTTTATCTCTCTCTTTCTCTCTTTCTCACTCACTCTCTCTCTCTCTCTCTTTCTCTCTTTTTCTCTCTGTCTCCCTCCCTGAGGGAACTGGACCTTCTGGACCTTCTGGACCTTCTGAACCTTCTGAACATTATACAGATATTACATTACTACATTCTATAGGTGACATGTGGTTACCAGGTCAGATGAGGATAAATGACAATTTTTCTGAATTCCTCCATAATACAAAGTAAGCTCTGAAGAGCTTAAGTGTATATTTGTTGACAATAGTGCTTGATGACAATGATGTCAGTGATGAGAAAACATCTACTGATGAGAAGAAAACCACTGGCAGTCCTCGATCTAGTCATTAGCAGTCCAGGGTAAAGCGTGAGAGCTTGAAGTCTTCAGGGTCTATCTAAATCTCTTTCCATTCAGAGACTTGCTAGATATCTGAAATGTTTAGAAGTGTAATAGTCCAAGGCATGCCGGACATATCTTCTTATAAAACAGATACATTATGGCACATTTGATCACTTTCTATTCCATTGTAGAAGTTTGAAAAGTGCTTATGAAGTGTCTGGCAGGCCCTACAAAGACAGCACAAGCGCAGATGCCTAGGGTTCTGGACCAATGCAATGCCTTCCCAGCAATAAAGAAAAAGCTCCTAACATGGGTGAGGCCTTGGAATAAATAGAGAGTTTAAAACAGGATCAAGGAAAAAACAAGAACAGCTAGTCAGAATGCCTCATCACACTCTAGGTTCTATCAGACCCATGAGATCATTAGTTCAGGAAGCCCAGCAGGAATTCATCATAAAGTGAACCCATGCAGGGACAGATGACCCAAACCCTTTCATGGGAGTTTCCTGTGACCAGCCAACCAAGAATAAAAAGAATTGTACTGCACATCCTTCAAATACAACTTTTAAAAAAGAAAGACAAAAATACACAAAGATATGCACATTAAACAGCATCTGCTGGGTGACTTCTGGGTCAACTCAGAAATAACAAAAGAAATAAAAAGATTCCTGCAAACGCATGAAAATAAAGACACATCTTATCGAATCTCTTGGGTACGATGAAATCAGTGTGAAGAGGACAACTCATAGAATTGCACACACACATCAAGTAAATAGAAAGATCACAAGTAAATAGTTGAACCTCACACCTAAGTTAGCTGGCAAGACAAGATGATCTAAATCCTAACTTCAGCAGAAGAATCCAGATCACCTAGGTAAAATCTCAATTTCAGGATATAGAAGATAAAAACATCATAGAAAAGATCAACAAGACCAAAAGCTGGTTATTTGAAGGGATACACAAGAGTTATGAACCCCTGGCAAGACTGACTTATAAAAAGAGACAGAAAGTACAAATAAACACAATTAGAAATGCAAACGGTGAACTCACAACTGACCCTGAAGAAACTTAAAAGACTATCAGAGATTACTATGAACACCTGTATGCAAGTAAGCTACAAAACCTAAAGGAAATGGAGGAATCTATGATACCTCTTTTAATTTTTATTTAAAATTGCGGGATACAATTCAGGGCTAGGATGGAATTAGAGTTTATAATACTGAGTGATCTCTCACAGAAACAAAAAGCTGAGTATCACATGTTCTCACTCATAAGTGAAATTTAAACATCTATTAAAAATTTTATTGAGACATTTGACAAAATTGAAATAGGTTCTGAATATTGGATCCTGGTAATTTATTCATACTATCTACATTTTAATGACTATATGGCAATATTGAAGGAAAATGACTATTTAGAAATGTACATTAAAGTATTGAAGTAGGATTTAAGGGTATCAAATTACCCTTAAACTGTCAAAAAAAGGGTATTTATACTGTACTTGAAACATTTTTGTATATTTGAGATCATTTTTAAAATGTTAAAGTATAAAACACTATGTAGGGGAATATCTTTACACCTTTAGTAAGAAACCACTTGCTTATTTTTATTTTTGTTAGAGTTGGGGTCTTGCTCCGTTGTCCAGGATGGAACACAGTGGCGTGGATTATGGTTCACTACAACCTCCAACTGCTGGATTCGTGATCTTCTCACCTCAGGCTCCTGAGTAGCTGCACCACCATTTATTTTCTACAGCTCTTCCGAAGGATCCTGTAAAGGTCATGCCTCTAGCATGCATTAAAAGCAAGCTGTGCTCATTTCAGCCTGATCAGAGGTGGACACTGTAAATCTCTGCACTCAGCATGGAAGCTCTTCTGGTGATTTTGAGCCCTGCCACCATTCCGACCCAACAAAAAAACACCTTTACCAAGGACACAGTTCAAGAATCTTTTCCAGTCTGACTCCCCTTCACTCAGACTGTCTTCCTCCATCAAATGTCCTAGTATTCTCAGTTCAAGATCAGCGTCCACAACACTCAGTCATCCTCTGATCTCTCCTGGCTGTTTAGCCTCGCGGCTGCCACTGAATTCTATTCTCCCCTGGGGTCTCACTTATCTCCTTGCGTGCCTGGACACCGGATCTTCCTCTTGCTCTCAATGTCATGACACTCATCTGTTTCTTCGAGAATCACATCCTTCTATCACGTTCACATCTCATCCTGCATGCCCATGCAAGTTGGAAGAATGGTACCCTGAACTTCACCCACCAGTTCAGCAGCTCTTTCCTTAACGGGTTGGTGGACTGACAGTCCTCCAGCCCATCCTGGAGCCAGCTCCCACTGAAGCACCTCCGTATGATCCCAGTAATCCCCTAGATACAAATCACACGGAGCACCGAAATGCTCACTCACACTGTTAAAGTACTCAGCCCCAGTCTGCCCATCCTGCCAGGCCACAGCTTACTGCCCTGTTCTGGGATCAACACTCCATCGGTAAGCAAGCGTCTAAAAGTCCAGAGCAGTCTCGACATACCAGGCATAAAAGCTAGACCACTAAGGTGGTAGATTCTATTTCTCTGATTGATTCTATTTCTTATTTCTGTGTCCTGTGCGAGGACTTTCTGTATGAAAGCACACCAACCTTGTGACAAAGACAACATCAACAACAAAATAAATAAACAAATAAATAAAAGAGAAAAGGGGGGGGAAAGAGCGAGAGAAGAGGTGAGTACCAGGGTGGGTGCAGGGTCTCTGTGCCTAGTGAGGCTATTCGGGGCTGACAGTAGCCTGGATCTGTTTATCCACTAGATGGCGCGCCAGAATCTGGCTCTTTATGACGTCCTTACGTTTGATATGTGCGTATTAGACAAAGGTTTGCGATTAGGGACCCTAGGTTCACCAACCCCTGCCTCTACCAGCTCTTGGAGGCCACCACATTCCATCGCTCATGGTCCCAGATCTGAACTCTCTCTCCCCTGACTTGGGCTCACATGGCCTTCTTCCTCTTCTGGACTCAAATCTGTCTCTGCCTCTCCCTGACAAGGACACTTGTGATTCTATTAGGGTCCAGCCAGATAACACAGAGGAATTTTCTAAGGTGAAGAACTCAATATTATCACACTTGCAAGAGCCCTGTGACACCCAAAGTAACTTTCTCAGGGCATGGAGGGTAATGCCCAGATATGCGAGGGAACCCTTAATCTCCTGACCACAGCATTGGAGAATAGTCCCAATCTTCTGAATTCATGTACAAAAGCTCCGGGCAAAACTCTCCTTTTCCAGTCCTGTGTACTTGACCATGGTGGGCTCTGTGCAGAGTCATACCTCCTTATGCTCGCCCAGTACTATGTGAGTGCTCCGTGGCCTCTCAGCCCCTCTAACTTTGCACTATCATCCCAACGTGGTTTCTGATTGAGTTGAAAAAAGTGGGGATGGTCACTTGAAAACGGCGCTAGCTGTGGTGATCATGCCTACTTTGGCCAGGGCCACATTCTACTGGATGATACAAATCATGTCACTTCTAGAAACGTCCAGGACTCTGCAGGAATAGAGTCAAAGCATAACTTGCCACCCAAGCAACAGAACACTCCATATGCTACCATGGACTTGTGCATTACATTTGCCTTGAATAAAGACAAGGAGGCTCTAGTGTATTATGGGGATGAATTTCTCAAAAATACAATGAGGAAAATCCCGACTTACCTATTTCCCACATAGTTAATGGAATTGGTAATGAAGATCTTCAGCCCGATGTCTCAATTTCTCACCGGGAAGATTGTAGACAAGGTAGCTTCAATTGCCTCCCAATATTTGAACGTGGCTCGTTTAAAAAGCAACATCACAAATTTCTTCTATAAGATGAAGCCTCGACAGCCAGCACATGCAACTTTGGTTTAATATTGACTTAAACATCCGGAGTGTAACAACTGGTTCACCCGGCCTGGGCTGGGGCTTCATAAGCCCCGGAGCATTCAACCCTCTGGAGGGGGGCATCTCACAGATCAGTGACATGAGCTCACCAAGGCCTGAGGTTTCTTCAGAGGTGGGACTCGAACCCGGGTCTGTGATTGGGCACTTCCCGCCTTCCTCCAAGTCCCAGAACCGGACACTGTAGCCAGACCAAGGCCAGGCCCTGCCCTCATCACTGGCCACTCCTCCTCGAGGCCCCTCCCACGGGTTCCATCTCAGTGTCTCCACCTCCCGTCTTCCCCTCTCTCTCCCTCTCAAGCTTCTAGAGGTGTGCTGTCAGCTAAGGCAGCCACTCGTCAAATGGGGGTTTGAGCACTTGCAATGTGGCTGGTCTGAACTCAGAGGTGCTGCAAGAGTGGAATACACACGGGATTTCAAAGCCCGAGTACCAAAGGGGAATGTAAAACAGACCGTTCCTTTTGTGTTGATTAAATGTTGAATTGATCATGCCTTCAATACATTGGTTTAGATCAAATGTATTATTGAAATTGTTTTCATCTTTTCCTTTTTACATTTTTCATTGTGGTTGTTAGACAATTTGAATTTTACAGGTGGGCTTGACCTTACTTCCATCGGGGGTGCACACCTGCCGTGATGCTCTTCCTCCACCAGGTGGCGCCAACACACCCCCATTGCAGCCCCACCAGCTAAGAAAGAGACTGGACAGAGCAGGCTGAGAGCCCAGTCCGTGAGGCCCTTTGGGAAAACAGGACCTTACAGAGGACGTTGAAACAGGCTATTTGTAACAGGGGAGTCCTATAGGGGGAGGGGAGAAACTTCAAGTTCTGGTGAGCAAGAGAGGTAGTGTGGTAGGCTGAGTAATGATCCCCCAAAATTCCTGGAAGCTTTGAATGTTACTTTTTTTTCTCTCTCTAGTTGGAGTCCCACTCTGTTGCCCAGGCTGGAATGCAGTGACATGATTACAGCTCACTGCAGTCTTAAACTCTAGGACTCTGGCAATCCTTCTGAATAGTTGGAACTACAGACGTGCACCACCACGCCTGGCTAATTTTTTTTTTATTGTAGTGACAAGATCTCACCAAGTTGCCCAGGCTGGTCTGGAATGCCAGGGCTCAAGTAATCCTCTCACCTCCACCTCCCAGAGTGATGGGATGACAGGTGTGAGTGGCTGCACCCCACCTCACAAGCACATTTCAATCTACTATCATGAGCTAGAATGTGCAACATTGTATTCTTTTGCTTTGAAGGCTGTGTCCAGCATGCCTGACTATTAGATCCCTAAAAACTTCATGAATGTGTCAGATCCTTGAATGGGCAGACATGTGGATAGTCTCTGAAGCCATCAAACTCTCATCCTTTGCTCTAGCTTGCTGATGGCTAGAGGTGAACCTGTCAGGACTGTCCTTCTCATCAGTGGGTATCATTGTCATCAGTCATCCACTTGCACCCTTTGGCGCATGCTATGTTACTCAGGCATTCAGAGTACTTGCCATTTCTTATTTACCAGGTCTGATGGTCACATTGTCATCAGTAGAACAGATCAATGAACGTTCTGCAGAATGTCCAGATCTGTTAGGATTACACTGAGGTGCGCGCACGCGCGCACACACACACACACACACACACACACACACACACACCACTCACACACACAGTGAAATGTGTCCTCTAGTTGCCCTTTTTTTTTTTAGTATAAGTCTCACTTTGTCGCCCTGGCTGGAGTGCAGTGGCATGTTCATGGCCACCACAGCCTTGATCTGCTGGGCTCAGGCGATCCTTCCACCTCAGTCTCCCAAGTAGCTAGAACGATAGGCACACACAACCACACATAGCCAATTTTCTGAAATTTTTTTTGTTGTTGTTGTAGAGATGAGATCTATGTTACCCAGGCTGGTTTCAAATCCTGAGTTCTCAAAGTTCCTGGTGTGAGGACTGCCACAGATCTTCACTGGGCAAAAGATCATGACTTTCCAATGGGGCAGCTGCCATCAGCCTTCTGGTCTCCTCCATCATTTTTACTAGTGTGGATTCCATGACACACTGGTTGGTTCCCCTTTATTGCTTGTCTGTAAGGACACTGTGCCCATGAGGTAAGCCCTGTATCTCAGCAGCTGAGGTCCCACTTGCTGCATTTTGATACTGTTGCCTGTTCTTTATGCCTGCCTGATTTCAAGGCATAATGCTGGATCAGCCATTCCCAGTGCCTGTCATTTCACTGGTACTGAGACCAGCTGAGTAAGTGTCTCCTCCTTTGAGCTCTGGCCTATGAAGAATGGCCACCATTTGCTTCTCAGTGATGCTAGTGTTCCTGTCACTACTGTGGGGCTCACCAGCACTCCTGAGGACCCTAGAGAGCAGGTGGATTTTTCTCTTCTACAAAAGGCACATTTCCAAAAGCCCACCTCTGGAATTTTGTGTCCCTGACCCCACGGCTATATGGCAGGACAAAGTCAATTCTGAAACCAGCCAGGAAAGATGACCTGGAGTCAGCCTTCACGGGTTATGAGCAAATTAGGCCACAAGACTGAGCTCTCATTCAATGCTAGCCTTAAGTTTGGGATTCTCAAAACACACTTCTAATTTGCCACAAATTCAGGGGTTCCCATAACCCTTTCTGGGTGAATATTTTGCGACCATGACTCACAGAACTCAGAAAACCACTTTATTTTTTATTATAAAGATTTTTATTATAAAGATGTGGGGTACCATTCAGGGTTAGGTATACAAACGTTGCTTATGCAGGTACCCTTGTTGATGAGGTGTGCCCCTCCCCCCCTAGCATTTTCCCTCCACTGCCAATCCCACCTTCCCTCCCCTGACAGTTTCCCACTACTGCCCATCACTTTCTTATAGTATTATATTGTTCAAGGTCCACCTATGAGTGATAACATATGGTACTCTGTTGTTTATGCTTTTAAATTTTATTAGCACAGCCGGGTGCAGCGGCTCACACTTGTCATGCCAGCACTTCAGGAAGCAGAGGCGAGAGGATTGCCTGAGCCCAGGAGTTCGGGACTAGCTTGGGCAACTTGGCGAGACCTCATCTCTGCAATAAATCAGAAAATTAGCTGGGCATGGTGGCGCACGCCTGTAGTTCCAGCTATTCGGAAGGCTGAGTCGGAAGGATCGCCTAAGCCCAGCAGGCAGAGTCTGTGTTGGCCATGAGTGTGCCACTGCACTCCAGCCTGGGTGACAGAGTGAGACTCTAACTCAAAAAAAAAAGTTTTATCAGGCAAAAAGATGCAAATCAGAACAGCAAAAACAGAGACACATACAGGGCGAGGTTGGGAGGGCCTCAGTGGGAAGCTCCCATTGCCTGCTCATGGTGGGGGGAGGGTGCAGCCCTCTCCAGGCTCCTGTTCTTTTGCCTCTTTTTTTTTTTTTTTTGAGTTGGAGTCTCACTCTGTCGCCCAGACTGGAGTGCAGTGGCCACTCCCGGCCACCGCAGCCTCGACCCGCTGGGCTCCGGCGATCCTTCCACCTCAGCCTTCCAAGTAGCTGGAACTACTGGCACGCACTACCACGCCCAGCTAATTTTTTGATTTATTGCAGAGAGGAGGTCTCGCCAAGTTGCCCAGGCGGGTTTCGAACCCGCGGGATCAGGCAATCCACTCACCTCAGCCTCCCAAAGCATGGGATTACAGGCTGAGCCACCGAGCCTGGCTTGCCTCTTGATCGGTAAGTCTTGAGCCTGATCCCCCAGCTCTGTATGACAGGGTTGGGGGAGTCTACCACATGATCTCACTTCACACATGGCTACTGATCGCCACAGGAGAAGACAGTCCCCTCCAACTCTCACACTTTCCATTGCTCAGGGATACGTCTGTGCCTGTCCTTCAGTCTCTTCAATGCATGTGTGGCACTTGTTAGCGGCCACCCAACCCCACACTCCCACTGGCGTCATTTTCCCCGCAATGATCG
>JAPVLO010001483.1:0-82563 GCA_027257055.1 Cephalopachus bancanus | reverse complement strand
GCGCTACCACACCCGGATGATTTTTTTGATTTATTGTAGAGATGAAGTCTCGCTGCCCGGGCGGGCCCAACCCAGGGGCTCAGGCAATCCACTCACCTCAGCCTCCCAAAGGCACGGGATTATAGGCTGAGCCACCGAGCCCAGCTCCAGGTAATTTTTAACTGTTGCGCCAGTGAGTTCCTCAGTCCATATGTGGATGTCCCTGCTGCTTGTTTCTGAGTTTCTCTGGGTTTTGTGATAGGGATTTGTACACAGTTATGAGGAGGTTTTTCTTTTTTTTTTTTTTTTTTGAGTTGGAGTCTCACTGTGTCGCCCAGACTAGAGTGCAGTGGCCGCTCCCGGCCACTGCAGCCTCGACCTGCTGGGCTCCGGTGATCCTTCTGCCTCAGCCTTCCAGTAGCTGGAATTACAGGCGCGCGTACCACGCCCGGCTGATTTTTTGATTTATTGTAGAGATGAAATCTTGCCAAGTTGCTCAGGTGGGTTTCGAACCCACGGGCTCAGGCAATTCACTCACCTCCTCAGCCTCCCAAAGGCGCGGGATTACAGTCTGAACCACCGAGCCAGCTGAGAAGGTTTTTCAAAAGAGAAAGATTCAGGAAAGTTAGGACTATTCTTTGTTTTACATATATGGAGAATACCATAAATGTTGCAAAGCAGGGAAAGATAAGTTTTATTTTAAGAAAGTGTGAAGAGAAAAAAAATTTCAACAGTGTCAGTTTGGAGACGTAGTTAGGCTATAGTTTAAATTGCAGGGAATAATAATGAACAAGAGAATTTAAAACGGGTGATATGGCAAGAGAAAACTGCCCCTTTTGATTTTTATAATAGGCCTGATCTACCTTCACAATTATTGGCATGCCAAAGAGGGTGGAGCCCAGGTAGCCTCTACTAAGAGAGTGACATCTCTCTGCTTCTGACAGGAGAAGTGGGGGTTTCAGAACACACTGACTTTTGCAGGAGACCTGCCAGACACTTTCAATTCATAAGTTCATGAGGTGCTCTGATAATCATTTCTATGGCTTTGGTTGGTTAAGAGGTGGTGTTAGCCTTCAACCTTCAACAGGAAAATTTCACCTTAAGAAAGTTTAAACATTCTTTCCTGCTTGTCAATGTTTTTTGTGTGTGATTTTTTTTTTTTTTTTTAGTTGGAGTCTCTCTCTGTTGCCCAGGCTGGAATGCAGTGGCACGCTGCTCACAACCACCGCAGCAGCCTTCCAAGTAGCTAGAACAACAGGATCACGCCACCACGCCCAACTAGTTTTTGTGATTTATTGTAGAGACAGGGTCTTACCAAGTTGCCCAGGCTGGTCATTGTCAAGCAGGAAAGAACGTTTAAACTTTCTTAAGGTGAAATTTTCCTGTTGAAGGTTGAAGGCTAATACCTCTTGCCGCCACCTCAGGCAATTCTCTGGCCTCTGCCTCCCAAAGTGCTAGGATTACAAACTAAGCCACCACACCTAAGCTTTTGTGTGATTTTTGCATACCAAATGAGTTCAGTGTTTCCTTAGATTTCAGGAAACCTAATACTAAAAAATTTTTTTGAAGATTACAAAGACTGAATTTAGACCTTGAAATTTACTTGTTGAAAAGTTTGTTAAATGTTAAAGGTTTTAAAAGCATAATATTATTGACAATGATTACAGGTTATTGCAAAATAGCCATTCATTTAGTCAAAGTGATAGTCCAAAGATTTTGAGAAGTAAAAAAAATCTTGCTTCTTTTTTTTTTTTATTTGAGTTGGAGTCTCACTCTGTCGCCCAGACTGGAGTGCAGTGGCCGCTCCCGGCCACCACAGCCTCGACCTGCTGGGCTCTGACAATCCTTCCACCTCAGCCTTCCAAGTAGCTGGAACTACAGGTGCGCGCTACCACGCCCGGCTGATTTTTTGATTTATTGTAGAGATGAGGTCTCGCCAAGTTGCCCAGGCGGGTCTCGAACCCACGGGCTCAGGCAATCCACTCACCTCAGCCTCCCAAAGGTGCAAGATTACAGGCTGAGCCACCAAGCCCGGCTTTTTTTTTTTTTTTTTTTTTTTTGAGTTGGAGTCTCTGTCACCCAGACTGGAGTGCAGTGGCACACTCCCGGCCACTGCAGCCTCAACCGGCTGGGTTCCGGCAATCCTTCCGCTCAGCCTTCCAAGTAGCTGGAATTACAGGTGCGTGTTACCACGCCCGGCTAATTTTTTATTTGTTGTAGAGATGAGGTCTTGCCAAGTTGCCCAGGTGGATCTCAAACCCGCAGACTCAGGCAATCCACTCACTTCGGCCTCCCAAAGCGCGGGATTACAGGTTGGGCCACCGAGCCCAGCTGCCGGCTAATTTTTTTTGATTTCTTGTAGAGATGAGGTCTCGCTGAAGGACGATGGCGCCAGTGAGACTCAGTACCCTTTGAGGCCGAAAGATTTATTAGAGCAGCGGCTACAGAGAGGGAAGGAGGTCTGTAACCGCCTGGTGGGAAGGGGAGTGAGAGAGAGAGGGCGAGAGAGAGGTCTGTATTTATCGGTTTTGGGAGGGGGCGGCCTGTGCTCTCTGAGCCTGGCCGTGCCAGCCAGAGCCATCTTAGGGTCTTTATTGGAGGGAGCTATGAGGTAGTATTCCTATAGGGAGATAATATTTGTGCATGAGTTTAAGTTTCACACCCACGGGAAAGGCAGGAATTTACGGCCTTTGTTGTCTTCTAGTGTTGGCGCCATCTCGGGAGACGTCCTTCTGGCTGTTCCCTGTGCCTCTCATTCGCCAAGTTGCCCAGGTGGGTCTCGAACCCGCGGGCTCAGGCAATCCACTCACCTCGGCCTCCCAAAGCGCGGGATTACAAGCTGAGCCACTGAGCCCAGCCTTTAGTATCCTTTGATTAAGACAAGGCTAAGCCGGGCTCGGTGGCTCAGCCTGTAATCCCGCACCTTTGGGAGGCTGAGGTGAGTGGATTGCCTGAGCCCACGGGTTCGAGACCTGCCTGGGCAATTTGGCGAGACCTCATCTCTACAATAAAGCAAAAATTAGCCGGGTGTGGTAGCGTGCGCCAGTAGTTCCAGCTATTGGAAGGCTGAGGTGAAAGGATCACCGGAGCCCAGCAGAAAGGCTGAGGCGGAAGGATCACCGGAGCCCAGCAGGTCGAGGCTGCGGTGGCCGGGAGCGGCCACTGCACTCCAGTCTGGGTGACAGAGTGAGACTCCAACTCAAAAAAAAAAAATTTTTTTTCTATAATTGGAAGCTTGGTGCCCATAGCCTTAAGTCTAGCTTTTGGAGTTCGGTATCTATTACTTAATGGATGTATATTGGCTTGCAAAGTAGTAAGATAATTTAAGGAAAATGTCTATACATATGAAACTTTTGTCCATTTCTCCATTTGTTTTTTTTTTTTTAAGTTGGAGTCTCACTCTGTCGCCCAGACTGGAGTGCAGTGGCATTCTGCTGGCCACCGCAGCCTCGACCTGCTGGGCTCCGGCGATCCTTCCTCCTCAGCCTTCCAAGTAACTGGAACTACAGGTGTGGGCTGCCACGTACATCTAATTTTTTTGGTTTACTGTAGAGATGAGGTCTTGTCAACTTGCCCAGGTGGGTCTTGAACCCGCGGGCTCAGGCAATTCACTCACCTCAGCCTCCCAAAGTGCGGGATTACAGGCTGAACCACCGAGCCCAGCTCATTTCTCCATTTGTAATGGTTTGATGTAAAACTCTTTACAGTGAATAGACCATGTAGATGTGAAATGATTTGTCCCTACTTATCTCCAATTATGAGCAGGCAGATTTGTTAAGACCCTTTATAAATTACTAAATTAGGCCAGGCACGGTGGCTCAAGTCTATAATCCCAGCACTTGGGGAGGTCTAGGTGAGAGTATTGCTTGAGCTCAGGGGTTCGAGACCAGACTGGGCAACTTGGTGAGCCCTCATCTCTATAATAAATTTTAAAAAAATTAGCTGGGCATGGAAGTGCACGCCTGCAGTTCCAGCTACTTGGAAGGTTGAGGAGGAAGTATCGCAGGAGCCCAGCAGGTCAAGGCTGCAGTGGCCATGAGCAAGCCACTGCACTCCAGCCTGGGCAACAGAGTGAGACTCTGACTCAAAAATAAATAAATAAATAAGTTAATTAATTAATTACAATCTAGGGGTGCCGAAGGTTGGCAGGAGACTTTTGGAAAAGAAAAAGAATAGTTGGGAAATGTGGACAAGCAGGTGAGAGTGATCAGTTTTCATGTTTTATTGTGCCACACAGAGAGTAGTCAGCATTTTGCCCATCCCACAGAAATACTGGGTTTAGTCAAGTAACCCAACTTAAATAATAAATAAATAAAAATTTTAAGCAAGCCTGACATAATAAACACTGGTGTTATCTAGTACTAATGCTCTAGCACGTGGTAAAGTTGTAGGAAGTAAGATTGTACAAGGGTACTTGGAGGTTTGGTTTGGAAAAGCAGATTAGAATAACAATAGGGCTACGTTTTCCTTTGAGTTAACAGGATTTGATAATTAACACGTGGTCCTTTGTTTCTGTGGGGGTAGAGCGTTGATAGTCCGGGTTCAGATTTAATTTCTGAGAGATATTTAATACAGAAAAAAGGAACATGAACTTTAATGATTACCTTTTGTCCCAGACGCCTCCCTGAGGGGAAACTGATAAGCTGTGGTGGAAGCCTGAAAGACCCTCCCAGAACAGGTGTGGGCAGGTGAGGCGTCAGAAGGTGGTGGGAGAAGGAGGAAGAGGAGGGAGGGAGGCTAGGATCGATTGCCACTGCATTCGGCGTTGGCCCCTCCTTCCAGTGGGAATGGTGGGTAAAGAGAAGGAGGGCGTGAAGGCTGTGGGACAGATGGAGGGTAGGGGGTAGGAATTCTGTATGAGAGAAAGGGCAAGTTAGCTTGGCTAGAGGGAAAGCAGGAAGGAGGTAAAGTAATTAACAGAGTTAGAAGGACTATGTCACAGGAAGAACAAGGGTTCAGGCAGCGCCATTTTGAGAAATGTGGACCATTTGCCCTTCTGGCTGCAACAGAAGTCAAGTTGAAGCAGAGTATCAGAGGCAAGAGGCTCGACTTGGGCCCCCCACCTCCTGGTAGTCTAGGTGGTATTGAGGAGACACTTAGGGCAGATACTCCTCTCTAGTGAGGGGCTCCTGAGACCTTTTAGAATGCATTTCTTTTTTTGAGTTGGAATCTCACTCTGTCGCCCAGACGGGAGTGCAGTGGCCGCTCCCGGCCACCGCAGCCTCAACTTGCTGGGCTCCGGCGATCCTTCCGCTTCAGCCTTGCAAGTAGCCGGAATTACAGGCATGCGCTACCATGTCCGGCTGATTTTTTGATTTATTGTAGAGATGAGGTCTCGCTGCCCAGGCGGGTCTTGAACCCGCGGGCTCAGGCAATCCACTCATCTCAGCCTCCCAAAGGCGTGGGATTGCAGGCTGAGCCACTGAGCCTGGCTTAGAATGCATTTCAATGGGGGTGCTTTGGCCACCCCAAGTTGAGGGTTCCCTATGAGAAGTTCTAAAGAGAAAAAGGGATTGGTCCAGAGAATGGTGTTGAGCAATTGGAAAGAGAAAAGAAACCCATCCACGTTCTCAGATGGCGTTCCAAAAGAGAATCAGTGGAGCTGGGCCCGGTAGCTCAAGCCTATAATCCCAGCACTTTGGGAGGCCAAGTCGAGAGGATTGCCGGAGCCCGGGGGTTCGAGACCAGGCTGGGCAATTTGGTGAGATCTCATCTCTACAATAAATCAAAAAATAAGCTGGGCTCGGTGGCTCAGCCTGTAATTCTGCACCTTGGGAGGCTGAGGTGAGTGGATTGCCTGAGCCCGCGGGTTTGAGACCCACCTGGGCAGCGAGACCTCATCTCTACAATAAATCAAAAAAATCAGCCAGGCGTGGTAGCGCATGCCTGTAATTCCGGCTACTCAGAAGGCTGAGGCGGAAGGATCGCCGAAGTCCAGCAGGCGAGGCTGCGGTGGCCGGGAGTGGCCACTGCATTCCAGCCTGGGCGACCGAGTGAGACTCCAACACACACAAAAAAAGCCAGGTGTGGTGGCACATGCCTGTGGTTCCAGCTACTCGGAAGACAGGCAGAAGGATCACCTGAACCCAGCGGGTCAATGCTTTGGTGACCGTGAGCGTGTTACTGCACTCCAGCCTGGGCAACAGAGTGAGACTCCAACTCAAAAAAAAAAAAAAGAGAATCAGTGAAATCAGCCTGAGTGTGTTTTTATCAAGTGAGAAAGGGTGTCTCCTTGACCCCCTTGACCCACCGGCTGCTCCTACATGTGCTCAAGGGAGACTCGGTACCAAGATTTCCTAGTAAGAAAGTCTCCTGAGCAGAGAGATACAGTAGCCTCTTGAGTTCATTCACAGACCTTCTAATGAGGGTGAGGATAATGCATGGATTCACCGGAGTTATAACTTTGTAGTGGAAAAAAGCTGAGGTGACGAAGAGGTCTGGCCGAAGTGGCTCACTGGTTCTGGTGGCGAAGGAGAGAGAGACAGAAATAGAAGAGCCAAGGTGAGTCCTGGCCAAAACTGTTGGTTGCCTTCTGTGTTCCAGCGCAGTCCACAGAGAGAATCACAGAGTTAGAAAGTGGAGAATAAGGCTGGGAGCGGTGACTCACGCCTGTAATCCCAGCACTTTGGAAGGCTGACGTGAGAGGATTGTCTGAGTCCATGTGTTCGAGATCAGTTTGGGCAACTTGGCGAGATCTAATCTCTACGATAAATCAAAAAAGTAGCTGGGTGTGGCAGCACGTGCCTGTAGTTCCAATTACGTGGAAGGCTGAGGTGGAAGGATCGCCTGAGCCCAGCAGGTTGAGGCTGTGGTGGCCATGAGCGCGCCACTGCACTCCAACCTGGGTGAGACTCCAACTCAAACAAAAGTATTTAGTTAGTACAAAGCATGCTTGGTGGGGGTTACAAAACAATCATGACTACCCTGGTAAACCGGATCTGTCTCCTGTTAGTGATTAGAGGGTAAGTTAAAACAAAATGCTGAAGAAGTATGATAAAGCTTAAAATGGCTGCTTTTTGGCTGAAGTTACTCCATCTTGGCGTTCCATCCTTTCAGTATGTTAGTTTCTGTTCCTCATGGGGAAGCTGGGTGTTCACTCTGAAAGCTCCTGTGTATACACATTAAGTATATTTGTATGTCTTTTCTTATTTTAAAAAAACACCTTATGCATTCTACATTTTTATTTTATTTTGAGTTGGAGTCTCACTCTTTCGCCCAGACTGGAGTGCAGTGACCACTCCCGGCCACCGCAGCCTCGATCTGCTGGGCTCTGGAGATCCTTCCACCTCAGCCTTCCAAGTAGTTGGAACTATAGGCGCACGCTACTACGCCCGGCTAATTTTTTGATTTATTGTAGAGATGAGGTCTCACCAAGTTGCCCAGGCGGGTCTCGAACCCGTGGACTCAGGCAATCCACTCACCTCAGCTTCCCAAGGCACGGGATTACAGGCTGAGCCACCAAGCCCAGCGCATTCTACATTTTTAAAAGATAAGTGAAATAATGTTGGAGAAATAATTGACTTATTACCCATTGTTTTCATTAAAAACACCACCTGCTCTTGACTACTAGAGCCAGGGAACTCACCTCACCAGGCTGCCCAGGCCAGGGCAGTTTGTGGACAGAATCCAGAGGCTGATGAATGCCGCTCCCCTGGGCCTGCCAAAGAGCAGCCTGCTGAGCCCCAGAGTTCCTGGCAGCACCCCCAGTCCTGGCAGGAGGGCTTCGCCAGCCCGATGGGAACGCCCAGGCTGCTTCCACAACAGGAACCAGCGGAAGCCTTACCCTGCGGGGAGCAGATTTTCCTCTGGCCCAGCCCTGGGGCCACCCAGCAGGACACTTCTGGTTTCTCCCAAGATCCCAACCAGCCTTGGACATCCAGAATGAGGCCAGAGGGATCCCAGATGCTCTCACATCTCCCTCATGGGGACCCGTCCCAGGCCTCGTGACTGCTGGCAGGCTCCTCTGTGTTAGGACACCGTTGAGTCCCCATTTAGGGTTAAACAGACCAAGGCTTATTATGGGGTGGGAGTGGGAATGCTGGTGGGACCCAACCTATGCTGTTTGTGAGCCTTGAAAAGGCAGGCAGGAACAAACAGGCTCCTCCTATCCCCCCACCGCAGTGGGTCCCTATCACCAGGGAACACGGCAGGGTGGGGGTGGAATGGAGGATGGGGCAGTGAGCCACCAGCCCACCCAGCTGCTTCCCCATCAGGAGACCAGTGCTGATGAGGGCTGTGGCCTGAAAGCGCTTCAACAACCACAAGGCACTAGGTGTCAGCGAGTCACTTTTATTCTACTTATTATTCTCCCGTGGTTATAAGGTGGGGGCACTTTCTTAAAAATGCTTCTCCTCAGCCAAAAGAACCTCCACACCTCTCAGCCCCGGCAGTGGGCAGCTGACGCATGTTCCCTTGCAGTGTGAAGGAAGGATGAGGTGGGCAGGCAGGGCTCCCTGAAGAGCTCCCCAGGCCAGCGCCACCAGCCTCCACCCAGCTCAGCCCATCAGCTTCTCCAAAAAAGGAACCCAAGCCCCTGGGCCCTCGGGGCCGGGTCTGCACCCTACTTTCCAGCCAGCTGCCTCCTCCCTCCTCCCTTATCCCCTTTGCTCCCCTTGCAAGCACCTCAGCCCCTCCCGCCTGGCTCCCTGTGCCACCCCGAGGTGCTCTGAGGTTCGCCCTTCTAGCCTGTTGTCTACAAGGCCCAGGTTGCTCCCTGAGCTCACTCTGCATGGCTCTGGCGCCACAGCCTAAGCCGAATGTGGTTAAGACCCCCCTCTTCCAGGTCCCCGTCTTGCCTCTCCAAGATGGGTGGCTGAGCAGGGGAGGTGGCCTGTAGACCCCTCACAAGTACATCTTCATGGCCTCATGCGTCGTGGGGCAGTAGCGGGCGTGGAGCTGGGCCAGGAGCGCCTTGGACGTGGCCTTGAGGCGTGTGCCCTGGCTCTTCTTGTTCCACACGTGGACAGCGTAGGTGGCATTGAGTAGCCGGGGCAGCTCCTTGGGACTGATGTCCTCGAAGTACTTCTTCCAGTCCTGCCAGGGGATGGGATAGAAGGCCTCACGAGGCAGGGTGGTGACGCCACGGCAGGTGCGGCTCTCCCCCAGGCTGCGGATGGAGCACCACTTCTTGAAGACCCGCGTGAGCAGCTGAGGGCCCTGGTGGCCCCAGATCCAGCCGTTGTAGTGGGCCACGAAGTCCCGCATGCACAGTGCCATGAACTCATGCCGGCGCTCAAAGGCCAGGAAGGCGCCGTTGAGGACGTAGCGGGACTGGGTGCCCAGCACGTTGGTCAGGTTCCTCAGATTCCTGAGGACAATGAAGTCCGTGTCCAGGTAGATGCCACCGAACTTCCACATGAGTGCGATTCTGGAGGCATCCGAGAGCACCGGCAGCAGGTAGGGCTCCCAGCGCCCCGGCACAGCCGCGTACCAGGCTGCCAGGGGTGTGTCCCGGAACAACTCCTGAAGGTCAAGTGGCAGCATCTGGACATTGGGGAAGCAGCCCAGGAGCGAGATGCCCCAGGTGTCGGGGCAGGGAGGCGTTGCCTCCAGGCAGTCCCTTCATCAGGACCACCACCCGGGACTCAGGGTGAGTCCTGGCAGCTGACTCCACTGAGCACATGAACAGAAAGTTGGGGTTGGTCCGGTCCGAAGTCTCCAGGAAGAAGATGTTGCCTGGAGCGGGAGTGTTGGGGGACAGGGTGGAGGGGGCTAGAGGGGGGCAGGGGATGTCAGCAGGCAGATTATAGAGCTGCCCTTGCCTCTTAGGCTCTCCCACAATGTGCCAGTAGATCATGATGGAGACAAAGAATGTGAACTTGAAGCCGATGATGAACAGGGTGCACACGCGCTGCCTCAGGGCACCCCGGAGCAGCCGCAACAGGAGGTCGGGGGGGCTTGGACATGGTCTCCCCAGATCGCGCCAGGACTCTCCAGCAGGAACTGGCTGGTCTGCAAAAGATAAGCACCACCATTCAGGCAGGACACAAGAAAAATGCATGCTGGGAACACCCACCAGCCAACACCAGCCTCCAAAGCCCACAGGCTCTGGGGTCAGGTGGGCCTGGGCTTGAACTCTGGCCTGCTGGCTGCTCACCTGTAAAATGAGAGTACAGTGGGCCCTGGCTGAGGTCTGAGGAGGGACCCTCTCACCACCTGTAACACACCGGTGAGCTCACCAAGGACTGGGCCAGTGCCACCCAGAGAGTGCAGCCATCATGTGCCCAGGCCAGGGTCTGGTCCGTGCAAGGACTGTCTATACAAGTGATGGCTTTGCCATGTGGCACACAGGGCACCCTGCCTGGCAAGGCCCAGCCCCTTGCCTGTTGGGGCTCATGGCCTGGAATTTGAGATCCAGCTTATATACCCCATGCACCAGACCTGGGGTTCATCTGAGGGCAGGCCACTATATAGCCTTGGGGACTTTAGATACGAAGCCTGGGGCTCCGGCAAGCCTGGTAGGATGAGCTCACCCACAGCAGGACACACAGACTTTTGCATCCCAGAGCCCCCTCCCAGACATGACGGCATCTACTGGCCCTCTGACTGCCCCAGTCCTGGCCCTGGGCTGTGCTTCTCATAGACACAAGTCTGGAGTGGAAAAGGGACAGGCAGGATGTGCTGTAGTCCATGACTTTGACTAATACTGTTATCCTTAGACCCTCACTCTCCCGGTGGGGTCCACTTGGCCAGTGGCCAAGAACATTCCTTGGTGTCCTGCAAGTGGCTGGGGGAACAAGACAGGCTTGGGCCCTGTCCCTAGGTGTGGAACTGCATGAATGCTGAGGAGGCACGGGACCCCAGCTCTGCCTGAACTGGTTTGAGACCTGGGGCAAGTCACTGATCTCTGTAAGCCTCAGTCTTCCCACCTGCAGGACAGGAATAGTGGAACCCACTAAAGGGTGATATCCATCCACTAATAATGCAATAAATATTCACTGCCCATCCTAGACACGTCCAGTGACTTTCTCAGTATCTCGCACATAACTTGTGTAGCCCTTACCACCACCTGACGGGCCCCACCTTGCAGATGAGGAAACAGAGACACAGTGGAGTGTGTACCTCCTGTAGAGTTCCACAGTCAGCAAGTGGCAGGACAAGAGTCAGAACCCAGGCCTCCAGGCTCGAGGCCTCTCACCACTGCATCACCCTGCCTGGAAGAGAGGTGGCCAGCAAATGTACCCAGAGCACTAGAGGAACTCAGCGCACATTGACTTGAACTATCTCTACTTGAACTATACTACTATCCTAAACTGGGCTCAGTGGCTCAGCCTGTAATCCCGCGCTTTGGGAGGCTGAGGTGAGTGGACTGCCTGAGCCCATGGGTTCAAGACCCGCCTGGGCAACTTGGCGAGACCTCATCACTACAGTAAATCAAAAAATTAGCCGGGCGTGGTAGCTCATGCCTGTAGTTCCAGCTACTGGAAGGTTGAGGCGGAAGGATCGCCGGAGTCCAGCAGGTTGAGGCTGCGGTGGCCGGAAGCGGCCACTGCACTCCAGTCTGGGTGGCAGAGTGAGACTCCAACTCAAAACAAAAAACAAAAACAGTTATCCTACCACAATGAACCCTGCCATATTCACACCCCCTTTTGCCTTCAGCATCCCTGGGGGTAGTTGCATCATTTCTATTTTAGGAGTCAGGAAACTTGGGCACAAAGAGGCTGACGAACTGGGCACAGCCAGGGCACTAAGGAGAGCTGGGAGTCAATCTCCTCCACAGGACAGGGGAAACTTTCAGTGGCGATCTCATATGGAGCTGGGAACATGGGGCTTGAGTAGTTGGGCTGGGCCCTCCCTGGGGTAGAGGGCAGGAAACCTCGATGATGTCACTGGCTGGTAACTGACCAGCCTGGGCAGCCCATTGCAGAGAGGTGGGGATCCGGGTAGACTGCAGGCCTCTTGTAGATACTCCTGGGCTCAGCAGCCCACCTCCTCTGCTTGCACGAACATGGCCCTTCCACGCACTTGCAGTGCCTGCAGATCCATCTGCAAAAGATACGAGAAGAAAGATGAGGCGGGCTGCTGGCTCTCAGAGACTTTAGCTCCCCAGGCCACATGGGCAGGTGGACCCAGGGCTCATTTGTTCACTGACACATGCACCAGCTCAGCCCCTCAAATAGCATCAGGCCCTGCAGTGGCGCTGGCCCTGGTGGGGGACCATTTGGAAACAGATAAAGACAATATCATCCATGGTGACTGGCAACTCCCTGGGTAGCTTCTTGGGGGAAGTGACACCTGGCTGAGCACCAGGGATGAATCAGATGGAGAAAGCAGTGGTGGCTCTGGACCTCAGTAAGTGCCATGGAGGCAGGTGTCTAGTGTATGCCTGTACCTTCTCTCCCCAGCACCCAGCTCAGCATCCAGCACTCAGTAGGCACAGGGAAGACTCATTCACTCGCTCACTGACCCACTCACTTGGCAGCTGGAGAGACACTAAAATAAAAGTTGCCAGTCAGGCGCGCTGGCTCACGCCTGTAATCCTAGAACTTTAGGAGGCAGAGGTGAGAGGACTGCCTGAGCCCAAGGGTTTGAAACCAGCCTGGGCAACATGTCGAGACCTCGTCTCTACAATAAATCAAAAAATTAGCTGGGCGTGGTGACGCACACCTGTAGTTCCAGCAACTTGGAAGGCTGAGGAGGAAGGATCAACTGAGCCCAAAGGGTTGAGGCTGTGGTGTCCGTGAGCATGTCACTACACTCCAAGCTGGGTGACAGAGTGAGACTCTGACTCAAAAAAAAAAGAAGTTGCTGGGCATGGTGGCTCATGCCTATAATACCAGCATTTTGGGAGGCGGAGGTGAGCGGATTGCCTGAGCCCAGGGGTTCAAGACCGGCCTGGGCAACTTGGTGAGACCTCATCACTACAATAAATCAAAAAATTAGCTGGGTGTGGTGGCATGCACCTGTAGTTCCAGCTACTTGGAAGGCTGAGGTGGAAGGATCACCTGAACCCAGCAGGTTGAGGCTACCGAGACTGTGAGCAAGCCACTGCCCTCCAGCTTGGGTGACAGAATGAGACGTCTACTCAATAAACAAATAAATACATACATAAAATAAGTTTTAGGTCAGGCACAGTGACTCACTGGGAGGCAGAGGTAAGAAAATTGCCTGAGTCCTGGTCTCTACAATAAATCAAAAAATTGTGTGGTGGCGTGCACCTGTAGTTCCAGCTACTTGGAAGGCTGAGGCGAAAGGATCACTGAGCCCAGTAGGTCGAGGCTGTGGTGGCTGTGATCATGCCATTGAACTCTAGCCTAGGTGACAGAGTGAGAACCCGACTCAAAAAAAAAAAAAAAAATCACCAGGGCAACTACTCAGCACCCTAAAATTCCAACCACTTTATTGTTACCTTTAGTTTATTCTCCCTTGCACTTATTCTAACACTCTGTACATTTCACTTATTTGTTTTGGTTATTGATTTGGAACACAGCCCATGAGGTGTGTTTTGTGTTTTGTTTAGCAACTAGAACAGCAGAAGAGTGCCAGGCTCTTGGCATGTAGTCGGTAAATAGTGAGTGAGTGAATCAATGAATGAACCAGTAAGTAAATCAACAAATGATCAGTGAGTGAATTAATGAATCAATGAATGAGTGAGTTAATAAGTGAGTGAGCAATTCAGTGAGTGGCCTGTAAGAGTGAATCAATGAGCAGGTAATTGACTGACCACGTGAGCCACTTAGCAGTGAGCGAGAAAAGATGGGGTCAGGGGTTGAGTGAGCTGCCTGGAATCCCCCAGGGGGGTCGTGAATGACAGCTATGGTGTAAACCAAGACTTTGTGTCCCCCACCCCAGTCTTTCTCCAGCATAGAGAGGGGCTGTTTTGGTCCTGAGTATTTTTAACCTGCTGTGAACAACATGGATGGTTGCTCAGCTAGCCACAGAGTGAGCCCCTGGCTGCTTGGGGGTCCCATAGTGCTGACTGCCTTGTGATCAGACTGGGGTGGGGTCTGGACCCACTGGGAGGGGGAGCAGGAGATGTCACTTGAACCCACGTGACCACAGCTGGGGGTGCCAGACTTGGGCCACGCCATATTTGGTGTCAGAGCCCAAGATCCAAGAATAGAAACTATGTATGGGGCCAAGTTGGCCACAGCCCAATACCCAAGTGACCTCAGGCCCAAAGCATGCTCCTGGCCCCCCTGGATGGGTCTCACAGCTGCAGCTCCTGTCCTGGCTTTTGTCAGCAGAGCCTGGCACATCCCTGCTGCCTTCTCCTGTCTCTGGGCTCACCGTTTCCCACCCTGTCACTGGGGAGACATTCCCAGTTAGCATGCTAACTGTGGTCCCTCTTCTATTCGAAGTCCTTCCTTGGCTCCCATCGCCAGGATGCCCCATGATTCATCTCAGGCAGGGCGGTGGAGACAGATAGCCAAAGGCCAGACAAGACTCCTACTGGCCAGGCTCCTGGCACCAGCTCTGCAGTCTCCACTCAGGCAAGGGCAACACCAGCACCTTGTTTGTTCTTCATTCTGTCCTAAGGGACAGGGGCTAGTCTGTCACACTCATTCTAGCCTGGGGCTTGCGCAGGACCAGGCAGACTGAAGCTCAACAAACACTGAGGAGAGGAGGAAGGAATCTCAGGGGAGAGCCGGGGCTATTTCCACTCTTCCCAGGGTCTTGGGGTCTCAGGGCCAGACTAGGAGGGCCCGGGAACTGGAACTTGAAGAGCAAAGCCAGGGCCAGTGACAGGAAGCCCAGGAGCTCTTTTAGAGGTGCGTTGTGGGGAGAAGCAGAGAACCCAGTAATGGCTGAAAGGGACCCCACGCGTCAGTGTTTGCTGCTGGATTCTGCCAGGGTTTCCAAGACCCCAGACCCCCGAGGTGGCAAGATGAACCTACTGAAAATGAGGGGGAAGGTTCACACCAAACCCAAAGCAGGGGCCACCTCTGGAAACAGGACCAGAATTGAAGATTGTGGTCTAAGGGCATGTCAGCTGGATCCATAAAGGATGTTTTGCTTTTACCAAGAAAATGTATCCACTTATTTGTGGTGTCCCCGAGCATGCCACTGCACTCCAAGCTGGATGACAGAAAACAATGACAGCAAATTTTGCAGATGCTACTTATGTGACAGCATGCTGGAGCCAGGGCTTGGACTTAGCCTGGTTTTTGAGTTCTATCTCCTCTGATGATTGCCAGTCAGCTAGTTTGACACCCTTCTTCTTAATTTCTCCACTTTTTGTAGTGTTCTGCTTTTGAGTCAAAGTCTCACTCTGTTGTCCTGGCTGGAGTGCAGCGACACAATCATGGCTCACTGAAGCCTCCACTTCATGGACTCAGGTGATCCTCTTGCCTCAGCCTCTCCAGTAGTTGGGACTACAGGTGTGCACCGCCACACCCAGATAATTTTATTCTTTTATTTTTTATATTTTTACTTTATTTTTATTTTTTTGAGTTGGAGTCTCACTCCATCGCCCAGGCTGGATTGCAGTGGCACACTCATGGCTATCCCAGTGTCGACCTGCTGGGGTCCGGCTATCCTTCAGCCTCAGACTTCCAAGCAGCAGGAACTACAAACACGCGCTACCATGCCCAGTTAATTTTTTTGATTTAGTGTAGAGACGAGGTCTCGCCAAGTTGCCCAGGCTGGTCTTGAACCCACTGACTCAGGCAATCCACTTGCCTCAGCCTCCCAAAGTGCTGGGATTACAGGCTGAGCCACCGAGCCTGGCCCTATTTTTTTGAATTGGAATCTCATTCTGTCACCCAGGCTGGAGTACAGTGGCATGCTCATGGCCACCACAGCCTCAACCTGTTGAACTGAGGTGATCCTTCCTTCTCAGCCTTCCAAGTAGCCAGAACTACCATGCCCGGCTAATTCATTGTAGAGATGAGGTCTCTCCAAGTTGCCTGGGCTGGTCTTGGACCTGTGGACTCAGGCAATCCTCTCACCTTAGCCTCCCAAAGTGCTGGGATTATAGGTGTGTGCCACCATGCCTGGCCAGGTAATTTTTAGTAAGTTTTTCTTTTCTTTTCTTTTTCTTTTCTTTTTTTTTTTTTTTTTGAGTCAGAGTCTTACTCTGTCGCCCAGACTGGACTGCAGTGGCCGCTCCCGGCCACCGCAGCCTCGACCTGCTGGGCTCCGGTGATCCTTCTGCCTCGGTCTTCCCAGTAGCCGGAATTACAGGCATGTACTACCACACCCAGCTGATTTTTTGATTTATTGTAGAGATGAGGTCTCACTGCCCCGGCGGGTCTCAAACCTGCGGGCTCAGGCAATCCACTCACCTCAGCCTCCCAAAGGCGTGGGATTACAGGCTGAGCCACCGAGCCTGGCTAGAAAGTTTTTCTAGAAATGGGGTATCCCTATGTTGCCTAGGCTGATCTTGAATTCCTGGGCTCAAGCAGTCCTCCAGCTGTGATCTCCCAAAGTGCTGGGATTACAGGCGTGAGCCACTGTGCCCAGCCACATGGGAATAAATTATGATGCTCTTGGAGTGCCATGAGGGGATTCTTGTGAGATGCCTGATGAACAGTGTACACACAAAAGGCAATAGTTCAAATCGTAAGTCACACACACAACAGGGCAGACCTTCCACTCCCACATGGCTTAGAAGGTGCCAGAGAGGCTGATGACATGCTTGCCGAGAGAGGACACCTCCAGGACCAAACACATGGGCAGAGTACTATGTTCAGGAGACACAGACTGTTCCAAAGGGGAGATAACCTAGTTTAACCTCTCACTTTACAGTGAGGACATTGAGGCTTAGTGATGGGAGAGATGCCCCAAACACACACAGAGAATCAGCAGCAAAGGCAAGACTCGAACTCAGTTCTCAAACCAGCACGAGGGTGACTGGATGTCACGGGGCTGTCATGTGACTGGTGGGAGACAACAGCAGAGGTGCCCTCCCTCCCTGAATCGGAGAGCATGCAAAAACCCGAGAGGAAAGGAGAGCCTAAAAGTAAACAATCAAGCCTTCTAATGACTTTCATTTTTTTAGAGATGGAGCCTTGCTATGTTGCCCAGGCTGATCTAGAACTCCTGGGCTCAAGTGATCCTCCCAAAGTGATGGGATTACAGATATGAGCAACCATACTAGATGCCCCCTCCATGAAGTTCAATTAATCCACCAATGTCTCCTGCCCCTACTTCAGTATCTTCTTCCTCTTTTCTCTCTCCAGGGTTTTCTGCCCCTTCCTCCCCCTCCTCTTTCCCTCTCTGCTGCCACTCTAGGTTGGTATCTCTTTCTCCCTCCCCCTTAGTAGACACCAGGATGCTTTCATTTGTCCCTGATCCCATCACATCAGGGGTAGGGCTGCAATGAAAGGAGCTAGGAGAGAGATGCAGGGTCAGAGACCCAGCTAACAAGACTGAAGGGCCGGGCTCGGTGGCTCAGCCTGTAATCCCAGCACTTTGGGAGGCTGAGGTGAGTGGATTGCCTGAGCCTGCGGGTTCGAGACCCACCTGGGCAACTTGGCGAGGCCTCATCTCTACAATAAATCAAAAACTAGGCGGGCGTGGTAGCACGCGCCTGTAGTTCCAGCTACTTGGAAGGCTGAGGCGGAAGGATCGCTGGAGCCCAGGCGGAAGGATCGCTGGAGCCCAGCAGGTCGAGGCTGCGGTGGCCAGGAACGGCCACTGCACTCCAGTCTGGGTGACAGAGTGAGACTCCGACTTAAAAAAAAAAAAAAAGACTGAAGGGACCTAGATGGGCAGCTGCTGTCAAGGACTGTCCCCCCAACAAGCACTGGAGCCCCCAAGCCAGAAGAGGAGATCTGGATTCCCTGGGGCTGGGAGGCTTGGGGTTAGGGATGACACAGGGTCAGGAGCTCCAGTAGAGACAGAGGAGGTGGGGGAACCCCTGGTGCCTTCACTTGGTGAGGATGCATCTAGCAGAGTCAGCAGATTCTGGCTCAAATAGCTGGGGTCAGTGCGACGTCTCAGTTCAGCCTGACCACCCAGCAAGGGGTGCAGGCATTATTCCACCAACTCCAGCCCCTGCTCCTCTGTTCGACTTTCAGAAAAGGTAAGAGACATATCCAAGGGGCCACAGTGGCACTGGGGCTGTGGTGGGCATCTCGGTGAGGTCTGTTGACTATAGTAGCCCTGCTCCCCTGAGATGCAGTGTTGACTGGAATGTGTTGCCCTACTGTGTGTGTGTGTGTGTGTGTGTGTGTGTGTGTGTGTGTGTTGTCCCCATCAGACTATGAAGCTTTGATGGCAGAGTCCAGACCAGTAGACCAGTCTCGGAAAATTGTACATTGAATGAGTAAAGAGAAAGTGGTTTTGTTTGTGTGTCTGCTTGTTTCTGAGACAGTGTCTCACTGTCATCTAGGCTGGAGTGCAGTGGCAGGATCATGACTCACCGCGGCCTCAACCTCCTGGGCTCAGGCAATCCTTCTGCCTTAGCTTGAGTAGATGGGACATAGGCATGCGCCATCATGCCCAGTTCATTATTTTTGTAGAGACGAGGTCTCTCAATGTTGCCTAGGCTTGTCTCGAATTCCTAGGCTCAGGCACTTCTCCCTCCTCGGCCTCCCAAAGTGCTGGGTTACAGGTGTGAGCCTGAGAAGTGTTTCAGAAACTCTGAAAGTGCTGAACTATGAAGCTGTCCTTGGCCCAATCTCATCAGCAAGGTCAAGAAGTCTGATTTGTTGTGTGACCTTAGGTAAGTCACTTTCCTTTTCTGGGCCTCAGATTCCTTTCTGCACAGCGGGAAGGAGACCAGGACAAACCAAATGTTCTAACCTTGGGGACACAAGCACACATTGTTGCTCTACCCCAAGTGAGAAGTGAACACCTGAGCAGATACCTAGGACTCAAAGAACCTTGAGGAACCTGGGGAAGGTCACAGAGCCAGGAAATAGCATGGAGTAGAGAATTCAAATCCAGGTTCCTCCTGAGAGCTTCTGGACCTGCTGCTGGTGGGCAGTGTGACCTTGGACCCACCTCTACTCTTGTTCCTTGGGCCTTAGTTGCTTTGTCTATATCCATGGGGTGAGGGGAGGGGGCGGGTGTGGTAGCTCAGTGCCTGTAATTCCAGCACTTTGGGAGGTGGAGGTGAGAGGACTGCCTGAAGCCAGAGGTTCAAGACTAACCTGAGCAACTTGGCAAGACCTCATCTCTACAATAAAAATGAGAAAATTAGCAAGGCATGGTGGTACATGCCTGTAGTTCCAGCTACTTGGAAGACTGAGGTAGAAGAATCACCTGAGACCAGTAGGTCAAAGCTGTGGGGGCCGTCAATGTGCCACTGCACTCCAGCCTGGGTTACAGAGTGAGACTTCAACTCAAAAAAAAAAAAAAAAGAAAGAAAGAAAAAATGAGGGGAGAAGTGGGCTCTTTGCTCCTGGAAATCAGACCCTCGCTGTGACGAACCAACACCCAGAACTTTCAAACTCTGCTTGCAGGGTCCAGTGTCCTGTTCCCCAACTCTTCACCCCCCACTATCTTTCAGGACATAAATAAATGTATTATTTTTACCCAAGAAGCAAGAGTGAGTGTTATTAGAAGGAAAGAAGGTTCAAAGTGTTCTCCCTCCCAAGCCTTGAAGGTACTCTGAAGCCAGAAATCAAGCAGGCAGTAGCTTGCCCTTTGAGTAGATATTAAACCAAAAACCAAGGGGTGGGAAACTTCTGCTCCTATAGGAATAAGCCAGCAGTTTAGTTCTGAATTGTCCTTCTCTATGAATCATACAGACTAATATGGAGAAAGAAAAAAATGAATGAGAAGCTACAGCTTTAGGGAAACTAAGGGGCAGGGAATCCCACCAACTCCCAACCACATCCAAGTGTAGCCCAAAGCACCTGCAACCAGCAGATACGCTAGTGAGGTGGGCAGGCGACCCAAGAATGTTAGTCCCCAGAAAATGTCACTTCTCAAAGGGGGACAGTAGAAGGCAGGTGCCTCCTGAACCAAGTCAGGTTCTGGGAGATGAAAGAGAAGTGGGCCGGGCTCGTGGCTCAGCCTGTAATCCCGCGCCTTTGGGAGGCTGAGGTGAGTGGATTGCCTGAGCCCGCGGGTTCGAGACCTGCCTGGACAGTGAGACCTCATCTCTACAATAAATCAAAAAATCAGCTGGGCATGGTAGCACACGCCTGTAATTCTGGCTACTCGGAAGGCTGAGGTGGAAGGATCGCTGGAGCCCTGCAGGTCGAGGCTGCGGTGGCCAGGAGCGGCCACTGCATTCCAGTCTGGGCAACAAAGTGAGACTCTAACTCAAAAAAAAAAAGAAAGAGAAGTGGATACAGACAACGGCCATATATTTTTTATTTTTATTTTATGGTTTTGAGTTGGCATCTCACTCTGTCGCCTAGGCTGGAGTGCAGCAGCACGCTTATGGCCACCGCAGCCTCGACCTGCTGGACTCAGGCAATTCTTCCGCCACAGCCTTTCAAGTAGCTGGAACTACAGGCGTGTGCCACCACGCCTGGCTAGTTTTTTTGATTTACTGTAGAGATGAGGTCCTGCCACATTGCCTAGGCTGGTCTCGAACCCCTGGGTTTAGGTAATCCTCTCCCCTCCGCCTCCCAAAGTGCTGGGATTACAAGTGTGAGCCACCGTGCCTAGCAACGGCCATATCTTAATGGCATGATCCATTACATAGCTACAAAGGAGGGAGTCTTTCAGCAGAGAAACCTGGAAAACTACTCTGGCCTATTTCCCAGTTTCCACCAAAACCTCCTATTCATTGCTATTCCAGGAAAATTCAACAAACTTGAATATGGAAAAAATTTAGAGGAATAAAAAAAAGTGGGGGGTGGAGAAAGGAGCATTAATACTACCTTATACATAAAGAAAATTCACCATAGAAATATTGTCACAAGGCTAGGCATGGTGGCTGGCTCATGCCTGTAATCCCAGCACCTTGGGATGCTGAGGTGGCAGGACATCTTTAACCCAGGAGGTAGAGTTTGAGATTAGCCTGGGCAATATATTGAGACGAGAGAGAGAGAGAGAGAGAGAGAGAGAGAGAGAGAGAGAGAGAGAGAAAGGGAGGGAGGGAAAGGGAAAGAAAGAAAATAAAAGGAAAGGAGAGAACTTTTAATATAAAGGTATAAATGTAAGCTAGGCACAGTGGCTCATGCCTCTAATCCCAGCATTTTGGAAGGCGGAGGCAAGAGGATAGACTCAGACTAGGGGTTCGAGACCAGCATAGGAAACTTGGCAAGACCTTGTCTCTACAATAAATTAAAAAATTAGGCAGATATGGTGGCACATGCCTATAGTTCCAGCTACTTGGAAGACTGAGGCAGAAGGATCACTTGGGCCCAGCAGGTCAAGGCTGTGGTGGCCGTGAGCGTGTCACTGCACTCAAGCCTGAGTGAAACTCTGACTCAAAAAAAAAAAAAGAGAATAGATCACATGGTGAAATAATATACTCCTACCACAGACATAAATACATACACATATGACAGAGTAAAGACCAACTAAATCTGTCATATCAATAAACCTAAGTAGGTTTCACTCACTGATCTTTTTTTTCTTTTCGTGAGTCAGGGTTTCACTCTACTGCCTAAGCTAGACTGCAGTGGCATGACCATGGCTCACCACAGCCTCGACTTCCTGTGCTCAGGCAATCCTTCTGCTTCAGCCTCCCACATAGCTGGGATGACAGGCGTATGCCAGCACACCTAGCTAACTTTTTTATATTCTTCTTCTTATTTTTTGTAGAAACAGGGTCTTACTATGTTGCCTAGGCCTGGTCTTAAACTCCTTGGCATAAGCAATCCTTCTGTGTTGGCTGATATTACAGGAGTGAACCACCACACCCAGTCAATTCACTGATCTTTTTTATTTTTTTTTTTTGAGTTGGAGTCTCACTCTGTAGCCCAGACTGCAGTGCAGTGGCCGCTCCCGGTCACCACAGCCTCGACCTGCTGGGCTCCGGCGATCCTTCTGCCTCAGCCTTCCAAGTAGCAGGAACTACAGGTATGCGCTACCACATCTGGCTGATTTTTTGATTTATTATAGAGATGAGGTCTCGCCAAGTTGGCCAGGTGGGTCTCGAACCCGTGGGCTCCGGCAATCCACTCACCTCAGCCTCCCAAAGGTGCAGGATTATAGGATGAGCCACCGAGCCCGGCTAGGGGCCATAATCTTAATATCAGACACACAATAAAAATTCATGACTGGCAAGGCTCGGTGACTCAGCCTGTAATCCCAGCACTTTGGGAGTCTGAGGTGAGTGGACTGCCTGAGCCGACAGGTTCGAGACCTGCCCAGGCAACTTGGCGAGACCTTGTCTCTACAATAAATAAAAAAAAATTAGCCGGGACTAGTAGTGCGCGCCTGTAGTTCTGGCTACTTGAAAGACTGAGGTGGAAAGATCGCCGGAACCCAGCAGGTCATCTGCACCTCACAGCCTGGGCGATGGAGACTCCAACTCAAAAAAAAATTCATGACTAACATCACTAAATGAGCCGAAAGAAGGGTACTTTATAATGCACATGGGTTGCCCGGGCTCAGTGGCTCAGCCTGTAATCCCGCGCCTTGGGAGGTTGAGGTGAGTGGATTGCCTGAGCCTGAGGGTTCGAGACCTGCCTGGGCAAATTGGTGAGACCTCATCTCTACAATAAACCAAAAAACTGGCTGGGTGTGGTAGCGCACGCCTGTAGTTCCAGCTACTTGGAAGGCTGAGGCGGAAGGATTGCTGGAGCCCAGCAGGTCGAGGCTGCGGTGGCCGGGAGCAGCCACTGCACTCCAGTCTGAGTAACAGAGTGAGACTCCAACTCAAAAAAAAAAATATATATAATGCACATGGTAACACTGCAGCAATTTTTAGGAAAAAGAAATTAGCTGGGCTCGGTGGCTCAGCCTGTAATCCCGTGCCTTTGGGAGGCTGAGGTGAGTGGATTGCCTGAGCCCGTGGGTTCGAGACCCGCATGGGCAGCGAGACCTCATCTCTACAATAAATCAAAAAATCAGCCGGGCGTGGTAGCGCATGCCTGTAATGCCGGCTACTTGGAAGGCCAAGGCGGAAGGATCGCCGGAGCCCAGCAGGTCGAGGCTGCGGTGGCCGGGAGCGGCCACTGCACTCCAGTCTGGGCGACAGAGTGAGACTCCAACTCAATAAATAAATAAATAAATAAAATTTAAAAAAAGAATTCAGAAGCTCTAAAATAATCAGTAACGTAAGCTAGGTGTGGTATCTCACACCTGTAATCTCCCCACTTTGGGAGGCAGACTCCAAAGGATTGCCTGACCCCAGGGATTTGACACCAGCCCAAGTAACTTGGCAAGAACTCATCTCTACAATAAATAAACAAATAAATGAATAAATAAATAAAATTAGCTGTGTGGTGGCACACACCTGTGGTTCCAGCTACTTGAAATGCTGAGGTGGAAGAATCTCCTAAATCTAGCAGGTCGAGACTGTGGCAGCCTTGAGCGTGCAACTGCACTCCAACCTGAGGGACAGTGAAACTTTTTTCTCACTCTGTCACAGATTGGAGTGCAATGGCCACTCCCACCCACCGCAGCCTCGACCTGCTGGGCTCCGGCGATCCTTCCGCCTCAGCCTTCCAGCAGCTGGAACTACAGGCGTGCGCTACCACGCCTGGCTAATTTTTGATTTATTGTAGAGATGCGGTCTCGCCAAGTTGGCCAGGCGGGTCTCGAACCTGCGGGCTCAGGCAATCCACTCACCTCGGCCTCCCAAAGTGCTGGGATTACAGGCTGAGCCACCGAGCCCGGCCCAGTAAAACTTTGATAAAAAAAAAAAAATCAAGCCGGGCTCAGTGGTTCAGCCTGTAATTCCGCGCCTTTGGGAGGCTGAGGTGAGTGGATTGCCTGAACCCGCGTGTTCGAGACCCACCTGGGCAGCGAGACCTCATCTCTACAATAAATCAAAAAATCAGCTGAGCGTGGTAGCGCATGCCTATAATTCCGGCTACTCGGAAGGCTGAGGTGGAAGGATCGCTGGAGCCCAGGAGGCTAGGCTGTGGTGGCCCGGAAGCAGCCACTGCACTCCAGTCTGGGCAACCGAGTGAGACGCCAACTCAAAAAAGAAAAAAATCAGTAAGGTACTCCAATATTTCTAACTATTCTAATAATAGATAATATACTTTCTTTGCAAGAGTTTAGATGATAGGCCATTCATGGAACCTGACCATATTCAGTTCACAAAGAAAATCTCAACACCATTATAAAACATATTTTTAAAAGCTAGCCGGGCATGGTGGCGTGCGTCTGTAGTTCCAGCTATATGGAAGGCTGAGGCGGAAGGATAGCCTAAGTCCAGCAGGTTGAGGCTGCAGTGGCTGTGAACGTGCCACTGCACTCCAGCCTGGGCGACAAGAGTGAGACTCTAACACATTAAAAAAAAAAATTGGCTGGGCTCAGTGGCTCAGCCTGTAATCCCAGCACTTTGGGAGGCCGAGGTGAGTGGATTGCCTGAGCCCGCAGGTTCGAGACCCGCCTGGCCAACTTGGCGAGACCGCATCTCTACAATAAATCAAAAATTAGCCAGGCGTGGTAGCGCACGCCTGTAGTTCCAGCTGCTGGAAGGCTGAGGCGGAAGGATCGCCGGAGCCCAGCAGGTCGAGGCTGCGGTGACCGGGAGTGGCCATTGCACTCCAGTCTGGGCGACAGAGTGAGACTCCAACTCAAAAACAAAAAACAACAAAAAACAAAAAATTAGCCATGTGTGGTGGCGCATGGCTCTAAGTCTCAGCTATTTGGAAGGCTGAGGCACAAGGATCGCCTGTGTCTAGAAGGTCAAGGCTGTGGTGAGGTGTGTTTGTGCTACTACTGGATTCCAGTTTGGGCGATAGAGTGAGACCCTGACTAAAAAAGTAAATAAATAAATATCAGGAATTTTTTTAAAAAACCCCTTTCTTGGACAACTCTTGGATCAAAATGGAAATACAAACTGAATCTGTAGGATTTATAGCAAATAAAAATAATCAAAATACAAGCCGGGCTCGGTGGCTCAGCCTGTAATCCCGCGCCTTTGGGAGGCTGAGGTGAGCGGATTGCCTGAGCCCACGGGTTCGAGACCCACCTCGGCAGCGAGACCTCATCTCTACAATAAATCAAAAAATCAGCCGGGCGTGGTAGCGCATGCCTGTAATTCCGGCTACTCGGAAGGATGGGGAGGAAGGATCGCCGGAGCCCAGCAGGTCGAGGCTGCGGTGGCCGGGAGTGGCCACTGCACTCCAGTCTGGGCGACAGAGTGAGACTCCACTCAAAAAAAAAAAAAATCAAAATACCATGTATAAAAATCTATAGGATCTACAGCTATGGCAATGATCAGAAGATTACTTTAGCCTGCAGTATGTATAACAATTAAAAAACAAAGGGTCCAGCCCAGGCAACTTAGCAAGATCTTGACTCTACAATAAAAATAAAAAATTAGCCAGGCATGGTGTTGCGTGCCTCTAGTTCCAGCTACTTGGAAGGCTGAGGCGGAAGGATCGCTGGAACCCAGCGAGTCGATACTGGGGTGGCTGTGAGTGTGCCACTGCACTCCACTCTAGGTGATGGCGTGAGACTCCAACAAAAAAAAAAAAGAGTTAAAATACATAAAGCACCAATCTAACAATGGTAGAAAAAAGTCACAAAATAAACAGGAATAATAAGAAAATAATTAATAAAGACTAAAGCAGAAGTAAATTAGAAAACGGATAAGTGCCTGGAGCAGTGGCTCACATCTATAATCCCAGCACTTTGGGAGGTGGAGGCATGAGGATTGCCTGAGCCCACGGGTTCAAGACCAGCCTGGGCAACTTGGTGAGAACTCATCTCTACGATAAAACAAAAAATTAGCCAGCCATGGTGTTGCACACCTGTAGTCCCAACTATTTGGAAGGCTGAGGTGGAAGGATCTCCTGAACCCAGCAGGTAGAGGTTGCAGTGGCTGTGAGCAGCATGCCACTGCACTCCAGCCTGGGCAACAGAGTGAGACTCTGACTCAAAAAAAAAAAAAATTAGCCAGGCATGGCACATGAAAGTGGTTCCAGCTACTTGGAAGACTGAGGCGGGGGAATTGCCTGAGCTCAGCAGATCCAGGCTGTGGTGTCTGTGAGCGTGCCACTGCACTCCAGCCTGGGCAACAGAGTGAGACTTTTTTTTTGAGTTGGAGTCTCACTCTGTCACCCAGACTGGAGTGCAGTGGCCGTTCCTGGCCACTGCAGCCTTGACGCACTGGGCTCCGGCGATCCTTCTGCCTCAGCCTTCTGAGTAGCCGGAATTACAGGCATGCGCTACCATGCCCGGCTGATTTTTTGTATTTATTGTAGAGATGAGGTCTCGCCAAGTTGCCCAGGTGGGTCTCGAACCCGCGGGCTCAGGCAATCCACTCACCTCAGCCTCCCAAAGCTTGGAATTACAGGCTGAGTCACCAAGCCCGGCAAGACTTCTATGCAAAAACAAAACAAAACAAAACAGATAAGCAGTGGAATTAAGTAATAAAGCAAAAATCTGGCTCTTGGGAAAAAAGCCAATAAAGTAGACAAGCCATCAATTACCTAATCAAGAAAAAGAACAGGGAAGTGAAGAGAAAGTTTCCTATACAAAGTAAGAAATGCCAAATGAGAAAATGACCAGAGAAGCAGAGGATCTTTCTTGAAATAATAAGATAATACTTTGCAAATAAAACCTTAATAAAATGATTTCTAGACAAATATAATAAATCAAAACTGATACCAGAAGACATCAGGCTAACTGCCACAGAAGAAATAGAATTATAAAAGAGCTACCATTACAAAACAAAAGCACCAGGGCAAGACATTTTTAGAGGGAATTCTAACAAACTCTTTTTTGTGTGTTTGTTTGGGTTTTTTTTGCTTTTTTGTTTTTTTTCTTTTGAGTCGGAGTCTCACTCTGCCCCCCAGACTGGAGTGCAGTGGCCGCTCCCGGCCACCGCAGCCTCGACCTGCTGGGCTCCCGTGATCCTTCCGCCTCAGCCTTCCGAGTAGCCAGAATTACAGGCGTGCGCTACCACACCCGGCTAATTTTTGATTTATTGTAGAGATGAAGTCTCGCTTCCCAGGCGGGTCTCAAACCCGCGGGCTCAGGCAATCCACTCACCTCAGCCTCCCAAAGGCGTGGGATTACAGGCTGAGCCACCGAGCCCGGCCTGGGGTTTTTTTTTTTGAGTTGGAGTCTCACTCTGTTGCCCAGACTGGAGTGCAGTGGCCGCTCCCAGGCCACCGCAGCCTCGACCTGCTGGGCTCCAGCGAGCCTTCCACCTCAGCCCTCCAAGTAGCTGGAACTACAGGCGTGCGCTACCTCGTCTGGCTAATTTTTTGATTTATTGTAGAGATGAGGTCTCGCCAAGTTGCTCAGGCGGGTCTCGAACCCGCGGGCTCAAGCAATTCACTCACCTCAGCCTCCCAAGGCGCAGGATTAAAGGCTGAGCCACCGAGCCCGGCTGCAAACTCTTAAATAACAAATAATTTAAAAACTATTCAATAGCAAAATATGGAATTAATTTTTTTTTAGTTTTAATAACAGCATAGGCAGGGCTCGGTGGCTCATTCTGTCATTCTAGCACTTTGGGAGGCCAAGGCGAGTGGATTGCCTGAGCCCACAGGTTTGAGACCAGCCTGGGCAACTTGGCGAAACCTCATCTCTACAATAGATAAAAAATTAGCTGGGCGCGGTAGCACGTGTCTATAGTTCCAGCTACTTGGAAGGCTAAGGCGAAAGGATCGCCTGAGCCCAGCAGGTCGAGGTTGCGGTGGCAGTGAGTATGTCACTGCACTCCAGCCTAGGTGGCAACAGAATGAGACTTTAACTCAAAAACAAAAAAAAAAAGAAAAGCTTACCAAAAAAAGTCAAAGCATACTAGCGATGGTGGAACACACATACACACGCTCTCATACACTTAATATAAGTAACAAGTGGTCTAATGAAAGAGAAGACTACATTTCCAACAATGGCCACAATACTTAAGCGTTAAACTTAACAAAAGATGTTTAAAATCTAAGTGAGCAAAACGTTAAAGTCCCAGAAGAACATGAAAGTAAACTTGAACAAATGTGAAGACATACTATCTTTCTGGATAAACACGTCCATTTTGTGTAAGCCAACAGTATATGACTGTGGAATTAGACAAAGTGATTCTAAAGTTCGTTTAGAAAAATAAATCAATAATAACCTACAGGAGAACTGTGAGAAGGAAAAAAACAAATGAGGAAGGTCTGACAGGCTCTCTAGATATTAAAATATCATATAGGCTCAGTGGCTTACACCTGTAATCCCAGCACTTTAGGAGGCGGAAGCGAGAGGATTTCCTCTGTCCAGGAGTTTGAGACCAGCCTGGGCAAGTTGGTGAAACCTCGTCTCTACAATAAATCAAAAAATTAGCCAGGCGTGGTGCCTGTGCCTGTGGTTCCAGCTACTTAGAAGGCTTAGGTGGAAGGATCGCCTGAGCCCAGCGGGTTGAGGCTATGGTGGCCGTGAGCGTGCCATCGACTGCACTCTAACCTGGCAACAGAGTGAGACTCCTACTAAAATAAATAAATAAATAAAAAATTAATTGGCTAATAAAATATCTTGCTGGGGTGGCCGAGGCGAGAGAATTGGTTGAACCCAGTTGTTTGCAACCAGCTTGGGCAACATAGTGAGACCTCGTCACTAAAAAAAGTTAAAAATTTGGCCTTGTAAAGTGGCTCTTGTCTGTAATCCCAGCACTTTGGGAGCAGAGGTGAGGGGACTAGATGAGTCCAGGGGTTCAAGATCAGCCTGGGCAATTAGGCAAGACCGTGTCTCTACAATAAATCAAAACATTATACAGGCGTGGTGGTGAGCCTGTAGTTCTTGCTACTTAAGAAGCTAAGGCAGCCGGGCTCGGTGGCTCAGCCTGTAATCCCAGCACTTTGGGAGGCCAAGGTGAGTGGATTGCCTGAGCCCGCGGGTTCGAGACCTGCCTGGCAACTTGGCGAGACCTCAGCTCTACAATAAATCAAAAATTAGCCGGGCGTGGTAGCACGCACCTGTCGTTCCAGCTACTTGGAAGGCTGAGGCAGAAGGATCACCGGAGCCCAGCAGGTTGAGGCTGGGAGTGGCCAGGAGTGGCCACTGCACTCCAGCCTGGGTGACAGAGTGAGACTCCAACTCAAAAAAAAAAAAGAGACTGAGGCAGAAGGATCACCTGAGTCCAGCAGGTTGAGGCTGTGGTAGCTGTGACTCTGCCAGCCTGGGAACAGAGTAAAATTCCAACTCAAATAAATAAATAAATAAATAAATAAATGAACTGGGTGTGGTGGCGCAAACCTATAGTCCCAACTACTTGGGAAGAGGAGACAGAAGGATTACCTGAGCACAGGAGGTTGAAGCTGCAGTGAGTGGTAATTGTGCCAATGCACTCCAGCCTGGGTAACAGAGTGAGACCTGGACTCAAAAAATAAAATAACTAAATTAAATATCCGGCTGGGCGCGGTGGCTCAAGCCTATAATCCCAGCACCTTGGGAGGGCGAGGCGAGAGGATTGCCTGAGCCTACGAGTTCGAGACCAGTCTGGGCAACATGGTGAGACCTCATCTCTACAATAAATCAAAAAATTAGCAGCTGGGCATGGTAGTGCATGCCTGTAGTTCCAGCTATTTGGAAGGCTGAGGTGGAAGGATCACCTGAGTCTAGCAGGTCAAGGCTGCGGTGGCCATAAGCATGCCACTGCACTCCAGCCTGGGTGACAGAGTGAGACTCCAACTCAAAAAATAAAAATAAATATCTTTTTATGAACTTTCAATAATTAAAACAATATTGTCTTGGCAAATGAACAGACCAATGAAGCAAAAGAAATCACAGAAATAATAGGGTACCTTCATATACGATGAAGGCAGTAATATAAAGTGTTGGGCAACTGGGGTAGAAATGAAAATGGATGATGCAAAGCAGCAGGGTTTGTGCCTCAGAATATGCCCCAGGACAAACTCCACATGTAAATAACAAAACCCACACAAGTATAGAACAAAATATGGGTGGATTCATTTACAACTTTGGGGTTGGAAAAGTTTTCCTAATTATGTCTGAAATACAGAAGCCATAAAAGAAAAAAATGAATACATTTGACTACATGAGAAAGGCCAAACGTCTATGTGTCCTCCCCCAAAATACCATCAAGAAAGTCAAAACAGACGTGACAACCCGGGACAACTTAAGTGCAACTCACATCACAAAGGTCTGATTTTTCTTTTTCTTTTCTCTCTCTCTCTCTCTTTTTGAGTTAGGGTCTTACTCCGTCACCAGACTAGAGTGTAGTGGCACAATCACGGCTCAGCTAATTTTTTTATTTTTTGTAGAGGTGAGTTCTTCCTATGTTGCCCAGGCTGGTCTCAAAACACCTAGCTCAAGCTCAAGCAATCCTCTCACCTCGGCCTCCTAAATTGCTGAGATTACAGGCATGCGATACCGTGCTCAGATGGATTTTTCTAATATATAAATAGCTTCCCAGAAATCAAGGAGAAAAAGACCAATACCTCAAAAGAAAATGGGCAAAAAAACAACTCACACACACACACAATGACCCTTAAAAACTAGCAAGCAGTAGTGGAAATTTCTTTGATAAGAGAAATGCAAATGGCAACACTCTGATAGCATCTCTCACATGTCAGGTTGGCAAAAATGCGAACACCTCCTGACACATTCTTCTTCCGGCTAAGGCCATGGGCCAAGTCATGCTCACACCTCACAGGCAAGCAGGCAGAATGGTGCAGCTCCATAGTGGGGGCAATCTAACAACATCTATTAAAGTTCCACAGGTGTTTACCTTTTCATCCCGCCATCCCACCCTGGGAACTTGTCCTACAGATAAGTGACATTTGCACAAAGCCACAGATTTCTTTGCAATTGCAAAAGATTAGAAACAACCCAAGGTCTTTCTTGAAGAGGCTGATAAATAAAAAAATAACTTTTTAAAATTTAGTCAGGGTCTCACTCATCACCCAGGCGAGAGTACAGTGGCAAAAAATAACATATTGATAGCATGAAAGGAGGGTAAGAACAAAGGCTCATTGTTATGTTTCCAGGAGCCAGCACAGACCCTAGCACATAGTAGGTGCTCAATTCATATATCTTAAAGGAATGAGTAAATGATTCCAACCTGCCCACAAAGCCAGGATCAAAGTGGTAACTACTCCAGGGGAATGCTGTTTGCAAACTGTAAACCATGTGTAGATGCTAATTATAACTGTTAGAAAAAAGGAATTAAGGGTTGGGTGCGGTGGCACACGCCTATAATCCCAGCACTTTGGGAGCCGGAGGGGAGAGGATTGTCTGAGCCCATGGATTCGAGACCAGCCTGGGCAACTTGGAGAGAGCTCATCTCTACAATAAATCAAAAAATTAGCTGGGGTGGTAGCATGTGCCTGTAGTTCCAACTACTTGGAAGGCTGAGGCGGAAGGATCACCTGAGCCCAGCAGGATGAAGCTGCGGTGGCTGTGAGTGTGCCAATGCACTCTAGCCTGGGAGACAGAGACTCCAACTAAAAAAAAAAAAAAAGAAAATGAAAAAGGAATTAATATGTCCTGCCTCACCATCTGAGGGCTCTTCATCTTAAAATATCTGAGTCTTCACCTGTCCCAAAAAAACCTTTTAGCCTTCCCTGCCTCTAATTTTTTTTTGAGTTGGAGTCTCACTCTGTCACTCAGACTGGAGTGCAGTGGCCACTCCCAGCCACCACAGCCTCGACCTGCTGGGCTCCGGCGATCCTTCCGCCTCAGCCTTCTGAGTAGCTGGAACTACAGGCACGCGCTACCACACCCGGCTAATTTTTGATTTATTGTAGAGATGAGGTCTCGCCAAGTTGCCCAGGCGGGTCTCGAACCCGCGGTCTCAGGCAATCCACTCACCTTGGCCTCCCAAAGTGCTGGGATTACAGGCTGAGCCACTGAGCCCGGCCGCTTCCCTGCCTCTAAAGGTCACCCTACCTCTGCCCTGGTGGCTGGACTGAAGACCTAGCTAGGTGGGACTGACTGATCAGGGATAGGGTGAAAACCCCCTCCCTTGGTTATGCTCAGTTAATAGCAATAAGTGACCCTGAATCTGGGCTCCTGTGCATTCACTCTGGGCATGCACAGGTACACATGGGGATACACTTTGGCTTGAGAGGGGCTGGGTGGGAGGAATTGTCTTTGTCACTTGGTATGTGGAGATCACAGACTTGCAAGTATCAGGGCAAGCTCTTCATCTGATAAATCACGCCTAGCAAATAAAATGCCCATGGAAAGGGCATCTGGAAATTTCAGCCAGGATGCCGGGCTTGGTGGCTCAGCCTCTAATCCCGCGCCTTTGGGAGGCTGAGGTGAGTGGCTTGCCTGAGCCCGGGGGTTCGAGACCCACCTGGGCAACTTGGCATACCTTATCTCTACAATAAATCAAAAATTAGCCGGGCATGGTAGCGCGCACCTGTAGTTCCAGCTACTTGGAAAGCTGAGGCGGAAGGATTGCTGGAGCCCAGCAGGTCAAGGCTGCGGTGGCCGCTCCAGTCCAGTCTGGGCGACAGAGTGAGAGTCCAACTCAAAAAAAGGAAAAAAAAAAAAAAGGAAAGAAATTTCAGCCGGAATTAGAAGCCCTGAATTCACACTACTTGAAAACAGTTTTCAAGCCGGGTTTGGTGGCTCAGCCTGTAATCCCAGCACTTTGGGAAGCCGAGGCAAGTGGATTGTCTGAGTCCACGGGTTCGAGACCAGCCCAGGCAACTTGGCGAGACCCTGTCTCTACAATAAATCAGAAACTAAGCCAGGTGTGGTAGCACATGCCTGTAGTTCTGGCTACTTGGAAAGCTGAGGTAGAAGGATCGCTGGAGCCCAGCAGGTCGAGGCTGCGGTGGCTGTCAGCGTGGCACTGCACTCCAGTCTGGGTGGCAGAATGAGACTCCAACTCAAAAGAAAAGAAAATAAAAGAAAAATAGTTTTCATATTACTTTACTTTCCCCTTCTTTTATTATATTAGAGATTAAAAATAACCAGTTCCAAAAGAGAATGCCAACTCCCTTCCCAGCATCACCATTTCTGGGTGTTCTGATTCTTGACGATCTTTGCTCATTGGAGATTGCCTGAGCAAGCAACTTGATTTTATCTTCTACACACTTGCTCTGTGACCTCGGAGGATGACCCCGCCAAGGTCATGTTCTGAGCCCAACTAAGCCCAAGGTTATACTTGAGGCCAGACTCTGAACCTCGATTTCTTCATCTGTAAAATAAAGAGCTTGGAAAAGACAATCTCTTAGGACTCTTCTAGAAAAGACTTTCCTCATCTGGTCTCCTGGTACCAGTTCTGTCCATTCCATCAGTAGTCATCACTGACCTCTTAGTGTCTCAGTGCCACCTGCCCACGGTGTAAGGCCAAGGTCACAGCCAGATAATGAGGGCAGGAGAGACGGCAACTTGTGTATAAGAGAGTTCCTAGCCGGGCTCGGTGGCTGTAATCCCGCGCCTTTGGGAGGCTGAGGTGAGTGGATTGCCTGAGCCCGCGGGTTCGAGACCCGCCTGGGCAGCGAGACCTCATCTCTACAATAAATCAAAAAATCAGCCGGGCGTGGTAGCGCTTGCCTGTAATTCTGGCCACTTGGAAGGCTGAGGCAGAAGGATCGCTGGAGCCCAGCAGGTTGAGGCTGCGGTGGCCGGGAGCAGCCACTGCACTCCAGTCTGGGTGACAGAGTGAGACTCCAACTCAAAAAAAAAAAAAAAAAAAAGAGAGTTCCTGCTCAACCTGATGCAAGAAGTCAATCTTGGAAAGAACTGGGACAAGCCCTCAGAACCACAATCACTTATCCAATAAATGCCTGAGCATCCATGTTGTGTAGGACTCACTCCAAGGGCTAGGAATATGAACAGCAGGGAAGAGACAGTCTTTGGCATTATAGAGCTGATATTCTAGTGGGAGAAAATTATGGAGCAAAGAAATATATCAGGTGGACTGGCAGTAATGGGACACATAAAATCAGTAAGGGTACCCACACTTTACCTGTATGATGACCATATTATGTACCTAACCCTCATTTGTACCCCACATTTTTTTTGAGTTGGAGCCTCACTGTCACCCAGGCTGGAGTGCAGTGGCATGATCACACCCACTGTAGCCTCAATCTGCTGGGCTCAGGCGATCCTTCCACTTCAGCCTTCCAAGTAGTTGGGACTACAGGCGTGCGCCACTACGCCCAGCTAATTTTTTGTATTTATTGTAGAGACAAGGTCTCACCACATTGCCCAAGCTGGTCTCAAACCTGTGGGCTCAGGCAATCCTCTTGCCTCGGCCTCCCCAAAGTGCTGGGATTACAGGCTGAGCCATGGAGCCCGGCTAAAAGTCAGATCTTAAAGGGCTCTAAGACATGAGTCACACGATAGCATTCCTCTGCTCAGAATCATCCCAGTCAAAAGGCAAGCCCTTCAGCAGCCCTCAAGGCCCTCATGGCCCCTCCTCCCTGTACTGTCTGACCTCCTTTCCAGGTACAGACTGAGCCACCGAGCCCAGCCTACCCCACATTTAAAAATAAAATAAAATAGGCCAGGTGCAGTAGCTCACACCTATAATCCCAGCACTTTGGGAGGCCAAGGTGAGAGGATTGCCTGATCCCCTGGGTTTAAGACCAGCCTGGGCAATTTGGCGAGACCTCATCTCTACAATAGATCAAGAAATTAGCCGGGCATGGGGGCACGTGCCTGTAGTTCCAGCTACTTGGAAGGCTGAGAAGGAAGGATCACCTGAGCCCAGCAGGCTGAGGCTACAGTGGTCGGAAATATGCCACTGCACTCCAGCCTGGGCGACAGAGTGAGACTTCAACTCAGGAAAAAAAGAAAAGATCTGGCTTCTTTGGAGGACTAAACCACTAAACAAGTGTGACAAGGGGACAAGTGTGGCAACGGGACAGTTATGAGACTCTCCACCCTGTGTCAGCCTGTGGCCACAGCCCAGCTCAGGTCTGTCTCCGTCTCCATCTCTCAAGACATGGCCCCAGCCTTCTCCCTAGCCTACCTGCCTCCACCCCACACAATGCTGAGGCCTCATGGGCACCTCCCCTTCAGCCCCTGTCCACTGCGCCTTCCAGACCAGCCATGCTGAACGCCCATCACTCAAACTCCTCAGCTTCGGGGAGGGCCTGCTTTCTGCAACATCCCCTTCCCAAAGTGCCTCACCACCCTGGAACCTATCAACCACAGTAGGAAGGCTGGCCGCTCACCAGGAACGAATCACATGTCAGGCACCCTGCCAAGCGCCCTTCCTTCTGTATCTCCTCCTTTGGTCTCCGTGTCCACCACAATAGCCCCATTTCACAAAGGACAAAACTGAGGTCCAGAGAGGAAAAGCGACTTTGGAGGCAAGATAGGAACCCAGGTGTGTCTATTCCAAATCTCAGACCCCTCCTTCCTTTGTGGGTCTACCATGCCCCGGGTGAGCAGGGCGGGCTACCTTCAGGTAGTCACGGGTTCCAGCCCAGTTTCCACGTGGCCTCAGGCTGGGTCCCAGCACGGCACACACTGGCACACAGGAGAGCTCATGGTCACCTTTCCAAATGAGCAGGGATGTGAGCCTCAGCCACAGCTGGGCCCTGGGGGTGAATCCTTTTGGGAATGACAGGGCGAATTGAGCCTTATGCAAACTGGAGCAAAGGCATGGGGGAGCCATGCCAGACACTGCTCACCTACCGCAGTACACAAGTCACATCAAGTTAGTGCCCAGGGAGTATGTCACACGTGTGACGAGCGACTGAGTGATGAGGACGAAGGAGAAACACCCTGATACCCCCGATGCCTTTGAAAAGGATGGTAGGCTGGGTGCGGTAGCTCACGCCTATAATCCCAGCACTTTGGGAGGCCGAGATGAGAGAATTGCCTGAGTCCACGGGTTCGAGATCAGCCCGGGCAATTTGAAGAGATCTCATCTCTACAGTAAGTCAAAAAATTAGTCAGGCGTGGTGGTGCACATCTGTAGTCCCAGCTACCTGGAAGGCAGAGGTGGAAGGATCGCCTGAGCCCAGTAGGTTGAGGCTGCAGTGGCGGTGAGCATGCCACTGCACTCAAGCTTGGGTGGCAGAATAAGACTCTGACTCAAAAAAAAAAAAAAAAAAAAAAGAAAAAGAAAAGGATGGTAAAAACTGAAAAGAAAGCTGGGCTCTGTAGCTCAGCCTGTAATCCCAGTGCTTTGGGAGGCCGAGGTGGGTGGATTGACTGAGCCCGCGGGTTCGAGACCCACCCAGGCAACTTGGCGAGACCTCATCTCTACAATGAATCAAAAAATTAGCCAGACGAGGTAGCACACATCTGTAGTTCCAGTTACTTGGAAGGCTGAGGTGGAAGGATCGCTGGACCCCAGCAGGTAGAGGCTGCGGTGGCCGGGAGCCACCACTGCACTCCAGTCTGGGCGACAGAGTGAGACTCCAACTCAAAAAAAAAAAAAAGCTGGGCTCGGTGGCTCAGCCTGTAATCACGCACCTTTGGGAGGCTGAGGTGAGTGGATTGCCTGAGCCCGCAGGTTCGAGACCTGCCTGGGCAGGCGAGACCTCATCTCTACAATAAATCAAAAATCAGCCGGGCGTGGTAGCACGCGCCTGTAGTTCCAGCTACTCGGAAGGCTGAGGCTGAAGGATCGCCGGAGCCCAGCAGGTGGAGGCTGTGGTGGCCGGGAGCAGCCATTGCACTCCAGTCTGGGTGGCAGAGTGAGACTCCAACTCAAAAAAAAAAAAAAAGTAAACCAGACCTCCTCCCTACCATCAAACTCACCAGGCTCAGGGAATTCCAGGCTTCTGCAATAAGCCCATCCCCCTCCCCACAAAAATATCTCTCCACCTCTCCCTCCCCAGGAACCTCCTAACCCTCATATATAAGAGTGGCCACCTGGGCGTGGTCTATAATCCCAGCACTTTAGGAGGTGGAGGCGAGAGGATTGCCTGAGCCCAGGGGTTTGAGACCAGCCTGGGCAATTTGGCATAGATCTCGTCTCTATAATAAATTAAAAAATTAGCTGGGTGTGGTGGTGCATGCCTGTAGTTCCAGTTACTTGGGAGGCTGAGGTGGATGTCTGAGTTCAGCAGGTCAAGGTTGTGACCTGCCACTCACTGCACTCCAACCTGGGTGACAGTGAGACTCCGACTTAAAAAAAAAAAATGCCATTTGTCAAGAATGCTCCGTGATGCTGTTAGGTTTTATTCCTGGCTTTATCTTATTTTTTTGAGTCAGAATCTCACTTTGTTGCCCAGGCTGGAATGCAGTGACAGGCTCTCGGCCACGGCAGCCTCGACCTGCTGGCCTCAGGTGATCTTTCCACCTCTGCCTTCCAAGTAGCTGTGACTACAGGTGTGCACTACTATGCCTGGCTTATTGTTTTATTTATTGTAGAGATGAGGTCTCACCAAGTTGCCCATGCTGGTCTCGAACCCCTGAGATCAGGCAACCTTCTCGCATCAACCTCCCAAGGTGCTGGGATTACAGGTTTGAGCCACTGAGCCCAGTCCCTACTTTGGTCCTTATATTGAAGCCTGTGTGGAGCCCTTAAAGACCTTAAGCAGGGCATGTGTTGTGGTCAGTCTTTCCGTGACCTTGACATGGAGGGTACCCCAGTTGGCATTTGGTATATTATTATTTCTGGTCCTTTTCTGGTGAGTCATTGCTCACATAGGGCAATGTTTGCACAGAGTTGTATACAGGCAGACACACAAAAGATCCTATTACACATACTGTTCTAGACCTCATTTTAGTTTTCACTTAAAAATAGGGCCGGGTAGCCGGGCTCAGTGGCTCAGCCTGTAATCCCGCGCCTTTGGGAGGCTGAGGTGAGTGGATTGCCTGAGCCCGCAGGTTCGAGACCCGCCTGGGCAGCAAGACCTCATTTTACAATAAAAAAAAAATCAGCTGGGGTGGTAGCGCATGCTATAATTTTGGCTACTTGGAAGGCTGAGGTGGAAGGATCGCCGGAGCCCAGCAGGTTGAGGCTGCGGTGGCTGGGAGTGGCCACTGCACTCCAGTCTGGGTGACAGAGTGAGACTCCAACTCAAAAGAAAAAAAAAAAAAAAATAGGGCAGGGTGCAATGGTTCACGCCTATAAACCCAGCACTTAGGGAGGCCCCAAAGGGGAGGGATTGCCTGAGCCCGGGTTCGAGACCAGTGGGGAACTTGGCGAGCTCATCTCTACAAAAATCAAAAAATGGGCCAGGTATGGTGGCATGTGCCTGTAGTTATAGATACTTGGAAGGCTGAGGCAGAATGAGCATCTGAGCCCAGCAGGTCGAGGCTGCAGTGGCTGGAAGCATGGCACTGCCCTCTAGAGTGATTGACAGACTGACACTCCAACACACAAAACAAAACAAACAAACAAAAAACATGGCCAGGCCAGGCGTGGTGGCTCATGCCTATAAGCCTAGCACTTTGGGAGGCTGAGGTGAGAGGATTGCTGAGCTCACTGGTTCGAGACCAGCCTAGGCAACCTAGCGAGACCTCATCTCTACAATAAATCAAAAACTAGCCAAGCATGGTGTCAAATGCCTGTAGTTCCAGCTACTTGGAAGTCTGAGGCAGAAGGGCACCTGAGTGCAGCAGGTCAAGTCTGCGGTAGCCATGAGTGTGCCACTGCACTCCCCGCCATGGGTGACAGAGTAAGACTCCAACTCAAAAAAAAAAAAAAAAAAGGCCAGGCACTGTGGTTTACACCTGTAATCCCACCAACACTTTGGGAGGCCAAGGAGAAAGGATTGCCAGAGCCTGTGGGTTCGAGACTAGCCTGGGCAACATGATGAGACCTTGTCTCTACAATAAATCAAAAATTAGCTGGTCGTGGTAGCTCACGCCTGTATTTCCTGCCACTTGGAAGGCTGAGGTGGAAGGAATGCCTGAGACCATCAGGTCGAGGCTGCAGTGGCTATAAGCAGAGTGAACTGCCTCCAGCCGGGGAAACGAGTGGATCTGACTAAAAATAAAATAAAAACATGCTGGGCCTCTGTGCTCTAAACTAGATAGTGGTGGTGGTTGTCCAACCATATGCATTTCCTAAAAGTATGCAATGATGTGTAAATTATGCCTGCAATCCTAGCACTTTGGAGCTGAGGCAGGAGGTTCACTTGAGCCCGGGAGTTTGCGACAGGCCTGGGCAACATAATGAGACTCATCTCTACAAAAAAATTTAAAACTTGGAAAAGAAAAGAAATGAGGTGTAAACTATGCCTCAGTGAAGCTGTCTCAAAAGATCTGCCCTGCCGTTCACATGACATCAATAAATACAGTCCCACACCCTAATCCCCAGGGCTATGCAGCACTCCCTTAGGGCAGCCCCGTCTTCATCACACCTATTTCCCATCTTGACCACTGGAAATGTGGTTTCCACTCCTTGGCTTTTATTTTATTTTTGAGCCGGAGTCTCACTCTGTCACCCAGACTGGAGTACAATGGCCGCTCCCGGCAACCGCAGCCTCGACCCGCTGGGCTTCGGTGATCCTTCTGCCTCAGCCTTCCAAGTAGCTGGAACTACAGGCGTGCGCTACCACACCGGGCTCATTTTTGGTTTATTGTGGAGATGAGGTCTTGCCAAGTTGCCCAGGCGGGTCTCGTACTCGCGGGCTCAGGCAATCCACTCACCTCAGCCTCCCAAAGGCATGGGATTACAGGCTGAGCCACCGAGCCCGGCGAGAGTTAACATTTATTAAAAGTTCACCGCCAGGCCTGAAGCTCTGTGGTTGAATAATAACAATGGCGTGTATTTTCCGAGAGCTGACCATGTGCAGCCACTGATCAAAGTGGTTCGCAGGCAGTGACTTTAATCCTCTTGATAGCCCTGTGTGGCAGATTTCTTTTATCAATAACTACAGTTTAGCTGGTATATGATGGCTCACGCCTGTACTCCCAGAACTTTGGGAAGCAGAGGCAAGAGGATTGCCTGCGTCCAGGGGTTTGAGATCACCCTGGGCAACTTGGCAAGATCTCGTCTCTACAATAAATAAAAAAACGAGCCATCATGGTGGTGAGCACTTATAGTTCTAGCTACTTGTCAGGCTGAGGCGGAAGGATCGCCTGAGTCCAGCAAGTCGAGGCTGCAGTGGTCATGAGCAGAGTGCCAGGGCACTCCAGCCTGGGCGACAGAGTGAGACTCCGACTCAAAAAAGAGAGACTGCGAAGTCAGACCACTTTTCCTGCCCACTTCCACGAGCTTGTCTACCTGGATCTTCGTCTGCCAGCTCAGACTTAGCACAGGTGTGACTCAGAGGCTGTGGTGCCCCTGCTGGGGTCGGCTTGTGGTGGGCGAGAGTGCAGACATTGGCCTGGAGTGCAAGGGGACTCCCCGGGTCCTGCGGGGCAACTCTGCTCAGCCAGAAACCCCTGCACCCACTTGCATCTGTCCAGAGAGAAGACAAAGGTTGTAGACAGGAGAGGAGGGACACTTATAGCCTTCAGTTACTAGAAATGGAGGCTGGGAGAGACAGAGGCTTGCGCTGTTGGTACTGGGAGAGCCTACTTCAAATCTAGCCCTGCCTTTCATGGGGAGGAGGCCTCAGCCAGGAACTTCCCCTCCCTCTGGAGTCTGTCAATGGAAGTGTCAACACCTGCTACCTCCCAGGGTAGAGGGGACAAGGCTGGCAACCCCGGGAGGGGGCGGGGCGGGGCTGGAGCCCTCCTCTCCACTGACTTTCCATCTCCCTCTCTAAGAGGATCCAAGCCAATTTGTGACATCCCCCAGCCCCTCCCCCTCACCTCCAGGCCTCACCAGCCTGAAGGTCTCTGGAGCAGTGCTGGATCCTTCTACCTCCCCCATCCTCTGGGACCTGTCTATCGACCTGCCTCTCCTGCTCCAGGGCCTCAGCTGAGCTCTCTCTTTGAGCTCTTTCTCCTTTCCCATCAGCTCATGAATGCAGCCAAGTTTCCCTCGTTGGAAAGCACACACACACACAGATAAGGGAAAATAAAATAAAAATAAATAACTCGCTACACACACCACACACCACACACCACACACACACACACACACACACACACCGCAAAAGCAGAAGTCACGCTGGGGTCCGTGGCTCAGCCTGTAATCCCGCGCTTTGGGAGGCTGAGGTGAGTGGATTGCCTGAGCCCGCGGGTTCGAGACCCACCTGGGCAACTTGGTGAGACCTCATCTCTACAGTAAAATCAAAAAAATTAGCCGGGTGTGGTAGTGCACGCCTGTAGTTCCAGCTACTTGGAAGGCTGAGGCGGAAGGATCGCTGGAGCCCAGCAGGTCGAGGCTGCAGTGGCCGGAAGCGGCCACTGCACTCCAGTCTGGGTGACAGAGTGAGACTCTAACTCAAAAAAAAAAAAAAGTCACATGATAACTTGAGAAATGATCTTTGCCACAAAGAGACCAGACAGGGGACAAAAACCTCACTGATGAGCTGAAACAAATCAATAAGCAACATATGGGGATCCTGGAGGCTCATACTCTTTGACTCAGGAATTTCATCTCTAGGAAATAAGCAGAACTGCACACCCACAGCCTGAGGAAGTATGCAAGGGAGACAGTCCTTCTGAGAGCTAGCTGGCTCTAGGCACAGCCATTCTAGCAGTTCATATGCACCGACTACTGGGTTAATAATTCCTTTCCAGGAAAAATCTGGCAAAGTATAAATTTATGCAAAAATGTGATGTAACATTATCTAAAAGAGCCAAAAATTTTAAAATCTAAATGTCAAAGGCGATCCATTAACTAAATACAACGTGCAAGATGTAAGCTCTGAAAATATATAATGCTTGAGAGATGAGGAATGAAATCACCCTAATGGAAACAAGTTATATAGACAAGGTATCCAAATATGCAAAAAAGTATTTTTTAAAAGTCTGACACAAAAGGCAAATATTAACAATAGTAGCCAGATGTTGTGGGCTCACACCTGTAATCCCAGCACTTGGGGAGGCAGAGATGAGATAATTGCCTGAGTCCAGGGGTTTGAGACCAGCCTGGGCAACTTGGTGAGACCTCGTCTCTACAATAAATTAAAAAAAATTTAGCTGATGTGGTGGTGCATGCCTGTGGTTCCAGTCAACTTGGAAGACAGAGGCAGAAGGATCACCTGAACCCAGCAGGTCAAGGCTGCAGTGGCCGTGAGCGTGCCATTGCACTCCAGCCTGTGCAACGTGTGTCTCCCACTCAAAAAAATAAAAAAATAAATAGTTATCGCCAAGTATGAAATTTTCTTTCCTACCTCTTTCAGCTAATTCATTCTAGCAACATTTAGTAAAGCACCTACTAGGTGCCAGTCCTGGCACTGGGATTCAGACAAGGTTCCTTCCCTGCCGCAGGAACTTCCACACCGGAGAGAGGCACAAGGTGAGCCAATGAGAATGAGGGTGGCCAGCAGACCCTGTGAGCTTCTAGGAGGTGCCTGAAGGAAAGGCAGCTGGAGAGCGGAGGGAGAAAGCGCACTCCCAACACTTGGGTTGTGGAGTTGGTGGTGCAGCCATCCACCAGCCACCACCTTTGGGGACCTGTATGCCCTTGGAGGTCTGGACCCAGGACTCCCGTGGCCGGGTAGGCTTGGGAGTTCCTGGCTGGGGTTGATGAGGTAGATCACAAGCTCGTGATGCTCCACACAAGCTAACTGCAGAGATTCTGCCAACCCTGCCACACACCAGGGCCCTGGGGTCCATTGCACACACGTTAACCTAGGCAGCTATAGGGCTTCAATCAGTACAAGGAACCAAAACACACTCTCTAAAGACTATCCATTTTGGAGTTTGTTCTCTAATACTGAACTGTCCTAGCAGACAAACAAACAAGGACAGAAATCCAAGGTATTAAGAAAATCTTTGGTAGGAAAACTAATAACAATAGCCGGGCATGACGGTGCCCACCTGTAGTCCCAGCTACTCAGGAGGCTGAAGTGGGAGGATCACTTGAGCCTAAGAGGTCGAGGCTGCGGTGAGCTAAAATGTACCACTGCACTCCAGCTGGGAGACAGAGGGAGACTCTGTCTCACCCCCATAAAAGAACAAGAGGATTGCATCTCTCTTCTCCCTTTCTTCTCCTTTGTGTCTTGGCCTTTGGTATGGGGACTCTCCTTTAGGGGATTTGGGCTTTTGGCGGTTGGGAAACTAACTAGTCCCGGCCCCTTCTGGACCCTACTGTATGACCCTGGGCAGGGTGGCTCCCTCATATTTGGAAGGAGGCAACAAAGGGAAAGCCATGGGCAGCTGCAGAGAAAAACAGAAGGCCAGACCTGGCCTGACACACACCAGGTGCTCCTAGATTATTTGCGAATGACAGATAAGTGGCTGGGGGCAGGGAAGGACAGCAGCCAGAGGGTGTCCCCAGAGAAGGGCGGGACACTCCTAAGCGCTCTCAAAGTCAGAGACTCAGCTGAGTCTGTCAGTGAGGTGGGAACTCCTACCCCCAGGTGGCAGAAGAGAAACTGGGAGCCAGGCACAGTGGCTCATGCCTGTAATACCAGCACTTTGGGAGGCCGAGGTGAGAGGATTGCCTGAGTCCAGGGGTTCAAGACCAGCCTGGGTGACTTGGCAAGACCTCATCTCTACAATAAATGAAAAAATTAGCAGGGCGTGGTGGCACGCGCCTGTGGTTCCAGCTTGGAACACTGAGGCAGAAGGATCACCTGAGCCCAACAGGTCGAAGCAGTGGTGGCCATGAGCATGCCACTGCACTCCAGCCTGGGCGACAGAGTGAGATTCCTACTCCGAGAGAGAGAGAGAGAGAGAGAGAGAGAGAGAGAGAGAGAGAGAGAGAGAGAGAGAGAGAAACTGAGGCAAAGGGGATGCTCTAGCAGTGGAACAGGGTGAACACTGGGATCAGGTCTCCCCGCCAGAGCCTCTCCCATGCACAGCGCAGGCTCGCGTAGAACTGGATCCTTCCCCCTGGGGGTCGAGAAGCCCGGGTAAGGAGGGAGAGTCGCCTCGGGATAACTGAGAGGGAGAGCCGGCCCGAAGACTCCGCCGGCCTCCCCAGCTCCCAGCTCCTACCCAGGCCCTTCCCGGGAGGCCCCTCCCCCTCTGGGCACCCACAGATCCTCAGCATCTCCAAAGGTCCCGACAGTGCCCTCTCCGGTCAGCAGTCCCCATCCCTGTCGCCAGGCGCCCCAACTCCGGGGTCAGGAGCGCGCACCGCGGCGCGCCCAGGCCTCCCGAGGCGACTCCGCGCCCCGGACGCAGCAGCGCGACTCGCCCAAGGTCGCAACGCCGGGCGGCGCCCGCATTGGGACCCGGCTTCTCGCCCCCGGCCGCACCGCGGGCTCGGTCAGGCGGGGGCTGGACGGGGGCGCCCGGGCGGGGCGCGCCTTCCCCTCGCGGCCGGCCTCCGGCTCCAGCCGCTGCGCGCAACTTTGGGGCGCAGTCGGAGCGGAGGCGGCGGCGGGGACCGCAGCGCCGGGCTCGTGCGCGCACAAACGTCGCCTCCGGAACAGGTGGCCAGGCTGGGGCGGCGGCCGAGCCTTCCCGCCCCCGCTTCTCCAAGAGCCCCCTCCCCACCGGGGCCCGGGCGCCCAGGACCCGCCCCGCAGCCCGCCCGCCGCACCTCGGCGCGGCCCTGGTACCTCTGGCTCCCGCAGCGGCCGGCGGCGGACAGCGGCTCCGGCGGGCGGCGGGCGGCGGCCGGAGGGCAGCGCCAGAGCCCGGCGGGAGGGAGCGCCGCCCCTCCAGCCTGGGGCGGGGTCAGCCCCGCCCCGCCCCGCCCCGCCCTGCCCGGCGGATCCGGGCCCCCCGATTCCCTGCTGGGCCCGGCTCTGGCCGGCGCGTCCTCACTCCACCCTGGGCGGGAGCTGGACCCTCACTCAGCCTTCCGGCCAGCAGGTACAGAAAACTCCCCGAGCCTCCCTGCCGCCAGCACGGCTGCCGCAGAGTCCCAGTCTCTCCCTTTAGCAAGTGAGGACACGGAGGTGAAATTAGCTGGGCGTGGTGGCACGCGTCTGTAGTTCCAGCTACTTGGAAGGCTGAGGCGGAAGGATCGCCTGAGCCCCGCAGGTCGAGGATACGGTGGCTGTGAGCGTGCCACTGCACTTCAGCCTGGGTGACAGAGTGAGACTCCAACTCAAAAAAAAAAAAAAAAAAAGAAAGAAAGAGAGAGACCCCTTCCTTCTTCCACCATGCAAGGACATAGCTAGAAGGTGCCATCTTTGAGAAAGTGGGTCCTCACCGCTGTCTGCTGGCGCCTTGACCTTAGTCTTCAAGCGTCCACATATATTGTGAGAAACATTAGGATGGTGCAAATGTAATTGCAGTTTTTGCAAGTTGAAATTTGATATTGGAATACATTCTTAATAAATGTGGTTATGTTAAACATTATTATTATTTTTATTATTTTTTGAGCTGGAGTCTCACTCTGTCACTCAGACTGGAGTGCAGTGGCTGCTCCCGGCCACCGCAGCCTCGACCTGCCGGGCTCTGGCGATCCTTCCGCCTCAGCCTTCCAAGTAGCTGGAACTACAGGCATGCGCTACCACGCCCAGCTAATTTTTTGATTTATTGTAGAGATGAGATCTCACCAAGTTGCCCAGGCAGGTCTCGAACCCACGGGCTCAGGCAATCCACTCACCTCAGCCTCCCAAGGCGGGGGATTACAGGCTGAGCCACCAAGCCTGGCTGCTAAACATTATTTTAATGAGCATTTCTTTTCTTTTTTTCTTTTCTTTTTTTCGAGTTGGCATCTCACTCTGTCGCCCAGACTGGAGTGCAATGGCCGCTCCGGGCCACTGCAGCCTCGATCTGCTGGACTCGTGATCCTTCCATCTCAGCCTTCCAAGTCGCTGGAACTACAGGTGCGCGCTACCACGCCCGGCTGAATTTTTAATTATTGTAGAGATGAGGTCTCGCCAAGTTGCCCATGTGGGTCTCGAACCCGCTGGCTCAGGCAATCCACTCACCTCAGCCTCCCAAAGTGCTGGGATTACAGGCTGTGCCACTGAGCCCGGCCTTCTTCTTTTTGTTTGTTTGTTTGTTTGTTTTTTGAGTTGGAGTCTAACTCTGTTGCCCAGACTGGAGTGCAGTGGCCACTCCCGGCCACCGCAGCCTCGGCCTGCTGGGCTCCGGCGATCCTTCCGCCTCAGCCTTCCGAGTAGCCGGAATTACAGGCACGCGCCACCACGCCCGGCTGATTTCTTGATTTATTGTAGAGATGAGGTCTCACTGCCCAGGCGGGTCTCAAACCCGCGAGCTCAGGCAATTCATTCACCTCAGCCTCCCAAAGGCGCGGGATTACGGGCTGAGCCACCGAGCCCGGCTTGTTTGTTTTTTGTTTTGAGTTGGAGTCTCACTCCATAGCCCAGGCTGGAATGCAGTGGCGCACTCACGACCACCCCAGCATCGGCAATCCTTCCGCCTCAGCCTTCCAAGTAGCCAGAGCTACAGGCACGCGCTATCACACCCGGCTAAATTTTTTATTTATTGTAGAGACTACGTCTTCCCAAGTTATCTGGGCTGGTCTCAAACCACAGGCTGAAGCAATCCTCTTGCCTCTGCCTCCCAAAGTTCTGGGATTACAGGCATGAACTACCATGCCTGGTGTGCATTTCTCACTTTAGGTTTTTTGGTAATGACTTATTACTTGCTATTTATTTATTTATTTATTTATTTATTTATTTTTGTGTCAGAGTCTCACTTTGTCACCCAGATCAGAGTGCAATGGCACACTCACAGCCACCACAGCTGCCACCTGCTGGACTCAGGTGATCCTTCCGCCTCAGTCTTCCAAGTAGTTGGAACTACAGACTCATGCCACCACACTTGGCTAATTTTTTTATTTGCTATAGAGATGAGGTCTCACCAAGTTGACCAGGCTGGTCAGCTCAGGTAATCCTCTCGCCTCAGCGTCCCAAAGTGCTAGGATTATTGGCATGAACTACCATGCCCGGCCTATTTTATATTTATTTTAGAGTATGGAAATGATGTTAGACAAAACAAATTTGAGTAACTTTCTTTTTTTTTTTTGAGTTGGAGTCTCACTGTTGCCCAGACTGGAGTGCAGTGGCTGCTCCTGGCCACCGCAGCCTCGACCTGCTGGGCTCCGGCAATCCTTCCGCCTCAGCCTTCCAAGTAGCTGGAACTACAGGTGCACGCTACCACACCCGGCTAGTTTTTTTGATTTATTGTAGAGATGAGGTCTCACCTGCCCAGGCGGGTCTCGAACCCGCGAGCTCAGGCAATCCACTCACCTCAGTCTCCCAAAGGCGTGGGATTGCAGGCTGAGCCACTGAGCCCAGCTTGAGCAACTTTCTTATTCGAGTTCAAAATGGTCTGTAAAGCAGTGGAGACAACTACAACATCAACAATGCATTTGGCCCAGGTACTACTAACAAACATATGGTGCAGTGGTGGTTCAAGAAGTTCTGCAAAGGAGACGAGAGCCTTGAAGATGAAAAGCATAGTGACTGGACAGCACCCCGAATGGTCTCCCACTTCTAAGACTCTCTGGTCCACTATTTCTGAACTTCCCAAGGCTTCCAGGGCTGAAAAAGAAGGCCAGCCGTTTTCAAGCCCTCCAAAGCCCACCTGGACATCAGAAGTTGACAAGGACTAATTGAGAGCAATCATCGGAGCTGATCCCCTTACGATTACAGGGGAAGTTGAGGAAGAACTCAACGTCGACCATTCTATGGTCGTTTGGCATTTGAAGCAAATTGGAAAGGTGAAAAAGCTCGATAAGTGGGTGCCTCACTGAGCTAACCAAAAATCAAAAAGATTATCATTTGGAAGTATTGTCTTCTCTTATTCTACACAGCAACAATGAACCATTTCTTGATCGGATTGTGACGTGTGACAAAAAGTGGATTTTACACAACTGGTGATGATCAGCTAAGTGGTTGGACCAAAAAGCTCCAAAGCACTTCCCAAAGCCAAACTTCCACCAAAAAAAGGTCATGGTCACTATTTGGTGGTCTGCTGCTGGTCTGATCCACTACAGCTATCTGAAATCATTACATCTGAGAAGTATGCTTAGCACATGAATGAGATGCACAAAAACTGCAATGCATGCAGCTGGCATTGGTCAACAGAAAGGGCCCACCGGGTGCGGTGGCACACACCTATAATCCCAGTACTTTGGGAGGCCAAGGTGAGAGGATTCCCTGAGCCCACTGAGGTGGAAGAATCGCTTGAGCCCAGCAGGTTGAGGCTGTGGTGGCCGGGAGTGTGCCACTGCCCTCCAGCTTGGGTGACAGAGACTTCAATTCAAAAAAAAAAAAAAAAAAACCATCAACAAGAGTACCTGCATAATAAACATTTGTATACCTAATGTTGTATACCTAATGAATTGTACCCCACATCTTTAAAATTAAAAAAAATTAAAAGACAAGAAAAAGAAGCCACAAAACAAAACAAAAAATAGCCATGCATGGTGGCACGTGCTTGTAGTTCCAGCTACTTGGAAGGTTGAGACGGAAGGATTGCCTGAGCCCAAAGGGTCGAGGCTGTGGTGGCCATGAGCATGCTACTGCACTCCAGCCTGGGTGACAGAGTGAGACTCCAACTCAAAAAAAAAACAAACAGAAAGGGCCCAATTCTTCTCCACAACAATGTCTGACGACAGCTCACACAAACAATGCTCTAAAAGTCGAATGAGAGGCTTGGGTGACATTGTGAGACTCCAACTAAAAAAAAAAAAAGTTGAAGAAAGCTGGGCACAGTGGCTCAGCCTGTAATTCCAGCACTTTGGGAGGCTGAGGCGAGAGGATTGCCTGAGCACAGGAGTTCGAGACCAGCCCAGGCAACTTGGCGAGACCTCGCCTCTACAATGAATAAAAAATTAACTGGGTGTGATGGCATGCATCTGTATTTCCAGCTACTTGGAAGACGGAAGCAGAAGAATCGCGTAAGCCCAGCAAGTCGAGGCTACAGTGGTCATAAGTGTGCCACTTCATCCCAGCCTGGGCAACAGAGTGAGACTCCAACTCAAAAAAAAATTTTTTTTTTCTGTTAAAAATTTGATTTCAGCCGGGTCCAGTGGCTCAAACCTATAATCCCAACGCTTTGGGAGGCTGAGGCGAGAGGATTGCCTGAGCTCAGGGGTTCAAGACCAGTCTGAGCAACATGGCTAGACCACATCTCTACAATTAAATCTAAAAATTAGCCGGGTTTGGTGGCACATGCCTGAAGTTCCAGCTGCTTGGAAGGCTGAGGCGGAAGAATCACCTGAGCCCAACAAGTTGAGGCTGCCATGGCTGTGAGTGTGCCACTGCACTCCAGCCTGAGCAACAGAGTGAGACTCAAATTCAAAAAAGAAAAAGAAAAAAGAAAAGAATACTACAAGTGATGAAAGAGTCCAAGTTCATGCATTCGCTGAAGGGTTGAGGCAGAGGAATGTGTTGTGACTCAGATTCCAGCGTCACCCCTCCAGCTGCTGTTTCGAGGACCAGTCACTGTGCTGCAGAGGGGCACAGTATGAGGAGGTCACTGCACTCAGCCTGGCGCAGGCTGGGGGCTTGGACAAGGCGCTGGGATGAGAAGGGTCAGACTCTGTATATATTTTCTTTTCTTTTTTTGTTTTGAGTCAGAATATCACTCTGTCACCAGGCTGGAATGCAGTGACACGCTCACAGCCACTGCAGGCTCCACCTGCTGGACTGTGGCGATCCTTTCACCTCAGCCTTCCGAGTAGCTGGAGCTACAGGCAAGCGCCAGCATGCCCGGCTAATTTTTTTATTTATTGTAGAGATGAGGTCTTGCCAAGTTGCTCAGGCTGATGTTGAACCCGCAGACTCAGGCAATCCTCTCACCTTGGCCTCCCAAAGTGCTTGGATTATAGGCATGAGCCATTGCACCCAGCCTATGAATTTATTTTATTTTATTTTATTTTTTTGAGTTGGAGTCTCACTCTGTCACCCAGAGTGGAGTACCATGGCACACTCCTGGCCACCACAGCCTCGACCTGCTGGGCTCTGGTGATCCTTCCGCCTCAGTCTTCCAAGTAGCTGGAACTACAGGTGTGCGCTACCACGCCCGGCTGATTTTTTGATTTATTGTAGAGATGAGGTCTTGCCAAGTTGCCAGGCAGGTCTCTTGACCGGGTGGGTCTTGAACCTGCAGGCTCAGGCAATCCACTAGCCTGTCTCCCAAAGTGCTGGGATTACGGACTGAGCCACCCAGCCTGGCCTGAATTTATTTTTAAAGGAAACTTTGTATTACTACCTTAAATAGAACACCACTATCTGTAACAGAGACTTGAAAGCAACAGTAAAAAAAAAAAAAAAGAAACAATGTTATCAAGACCTAGTGTGTCTTATCCCCTGACTGAGGGCTGAGTCCCTCCTGCATTTTACCTGTTAAAAGAGAGATTCAGCTGGGCTCGGTGGCTCAACCTGTAATCCCAGCACTTCGGGAGGCTGAGGTAAGAGGACTCCTGAGCCCAAGTGTTTGAGACCAGTCTGGGCAACTTGGTGAGACCTCATCTCTACAATAAATCACAAAAAACTAGCCGGGCTATTCCAATTCAAAAAATAAAGAAAGAAAAACAAGCTATATTCTCTAATCTAAAAGAAAGAAAGAAAGAAAGATGTTTGTCATATGACTTGTTTGATTTTTTTTTTTTTTTTTTTTTTGAGTTGGAGTCTTACTCTGTTGCCCAGGCTGGAGTACAGTGACACACTCACGGCCAACCCAGCATTAGCTTGCTGGGTTCCGGCTATCCTTTTGCCTCAGACTTCCAAGTAGCTGGAACTACAGGCGCACACTACCATACTTAGCTAATTTTTATTTATTGTAGAGACGAAGTCTCCCCAAGTTGTCCAGGTTGGTCTCAAACCCGTGGGCTCAGCCAATCTACTCACCTCGGACTCCCAAAGTGCTGGGATTACAGGCTGAGCCACCGAACTCAGCCTTGTTTGAATTTTTTTTTTTTTTTTTTGAGTTGGAGTCTCACTTGGTCGCCCAGACTGGAGTGCAGTGGCCGCTCCCAGCCACCGCAGCCTTGCCTGCTGGGCTCCGGCGATCCTTCCACCTCAGCCTTCTGAGTGACTGGAATTACAGGCATGCGCTACCATGCCCGGCTGATTTTTTGATTTATTGTAGAGATGAGGTCTCACCAAGTTGCCCAGGCGGGTCTTGAACCTGCGGGCTCAGGCAATCCACTCACCTCAGCCTCCCAAAGGCACGGGATTACAGGCTGAGCCACCGAGCCCGGCTCTTGTTTGAATTTTTATTGGCTTAATATGTTGGGATGTGTTGGTCTGTGCTTTTTGTTTCCTTTATTGCCATTAACAGAATAGAGAGATGTGTTTGCCTTATCTAGTATAATCAGAAAGGAATAAACACAGAATTCTGGGTTGGAGTCCTGGGGAGGCAGAAACTGAACCAAGAAAAACAGGCACACTTATGAGCACTGGCGGCCAGGTGGATGAGGCTCCATGAGGTATTCAGCATGGGCCACCTCCAATTGTCAAAGACAGGATCCAACAGAGAACATCCAAAATGATTAAACAGGCAAGTGTCACCCCAGGGGCCAGCCAAGCCCTGTGTTCCAGCCAAGGACCAAAGGTCAAACAGCTAGGATCCAGTGAATTCAATTTGTCTTGGAAGATCATTACAAATATGGGAAGATATCAAAATCCCATCACCAAAGTCCTTGGGATAAACTAAGACAAGTCCAGCTAGATCCTGAAGAAGAAAAAAGCAAGAATATGACCTCAGTTTGTCCAGCTAGATCCCTGATCAACCTCCAATCCTCATACCTTTCTCTCTCTCTCTCTCTCTCTCTCTCTCTCTCTCTCTCTCTCTTTTTGAGCCAGAGTCTCACTCTGTCACCCAGGCTAGAGTGCAGTGGCAAGCTCGTAGCCCCTGCAGCCTCAACCTGCTGACCTCAGGTGATCCTTCCACTAAAGCCTTCTAAGTTGCTGAAACCACAGGCACATGCCACCACACCCAGCTAATTGCTTTGATCTATTGTAGAGATGAGGTCTGGCCAAGTTGTTCAGGCTGATCTCAAGCTCCTGGGCTCAGGTAATCCTTTCGCCACTGTCTCCCAAAGTGCTAGGTGTGAGCCACTGTGCCCAGCTTCACTTATTTATTTATTTTGATTCAGAGTCTTACTCTCACCCAGGCTGGAGTGCAGTGGCACACTCACAGTCACTGCAGCTTCAATCTGCTGGGTTCAGGCGGTCCTTCCACCTCAGCCTTCTAAGTAGCTGGAACCACAGGCACGTACCACCATGCCCGGCTAATTTTTTGGTTTATTATAGAGATGAGGTCTCATCAAGTTGCCCAGGCAACTTGATGGTCTTGAACCCGTGGGCAATCCTCTCTCCTCAGCCTCCCAAAGTGCTGGGAATATAGGCATGAGCCACTGCATCCAGCCCCAGCTTCACTTTTTTTCTTGTTATCACACTACCCATGACATCTGGTATGACAGTGAATAGGAGTGGTGATGTTGGTATCCTTGTCTTGTTCTCAATCTCTAGGGAAGTTTGTTGTTTCCTTCCTTCCTTCCTTTCCTTCCTTCCTTCCTTCCTTCCTTCCTGTCTGTCAGGATCTTACCCTGTTGCCCAGGTTAGAGTACAGTGGCACAACCATGGCTTGCTGCAGCCTCGACTTCCTGGGCTCAGGCAATCTTTCTGCCTCAGCCTCCCAAGTAGCTGGGACTATAGGCATGTGCCACTGTACCCAGCTAATTTTTAATTTTTTTTTTTTGTAAAAACGAGATCTCACTACATTGCTCAGGCTGGTCTCAAACAATCCTCCCACCTTGGCCTCCCAAAGTGCTGGATTATAGGCGTGAGCCACCACACTGGTCTTAGAAAAGTTTTAAGTGCAAAGGTGATGTTATAGGAGTCAGCCGCACAAAATCTGCAGTTTAAATCATTTATGAGAATTTAGTGAATCAGCTTTGTAATCAAGGTTGGAATACTCAAGAAAATTTTGATTTCAAGGTTATGCTTTTGAAATAGAAGAGCTTCACCTATGGAACATAAAACAAAGTCCACATAGCTTAGGCTGTCCCCTACAGTGGCAGTCTCCAAACTTTTTAGCATCAGGGACTGGTTTTTTTTTTTTTTTTTTTTTTTTAGTTGGAGTCTCACTCTGTCGCCCAGACTGGAGTGCAGTGGCCACTCCCAGCCACCGCAGCCTCGACCTGCTGGGCTCCGGCGATCCTTCTGCCTCAGCCTTCCAAGTAGCTGGAATTACAAGCATGCGCTACCTCGTCCGGCTACTTTTTTGATTTATTGTAGAGATGAGGTCTCGCCAAGTTGCCCAGGTGGGTCTCGAACCCGCAGCCTCAGGCAATCCACTCACCTCAGCCTCCCAAGGCTCGGGATTACAGGCTGAGCCACCGAACCCGGCTTGAGATCTCTTGATAGTGACAATTCCATCAGTGATTGTGGTGGCAGTTTACAGACCGCCCCTGGCTTCCTACTGCATTTGACAGTCGAGCATGAACTCTGTGCCCTTGGCTTCCTGCCCCTCTGACTGGCCATCTTCTGGAGGACTCTTCTCAACCCACCCTGCCCATGCAGGTCCCTGAGCCCTCTGCCAGCTGCCTCTCTCCTTGTTTTGAACACTGCCCAGGTGGTCTCCTGCACATGTGGCCTGATCCCTGTCCCACTCTGACCTCCTTCCAAAGCTGAGCCCTAGTCTAGCCCACAAGGAAGCTGTGCCCAGAGCACTCTCTGCTTGACTCTCAAAATCAACTCTCTTGGGCCCTTATCTCCTACCTCCCCTCTCCTGACCCCCACCCAACTCAATCAACAGCCATGTCTTGCTGATTTCACCTCCTTACTCTCAGACACAGCCGCAAGTGGGTAGCTGTCAATCCACCCACACATCGTTCAGTCCCTTCTGAGGATTCTCAGTGTTGGAGGTTCTTGAAATTCCAGACAGAGCCAGGCTCAGTGGCTCAGCCTGTAATCCCGCCCCTTTGGGAGGCTGAGGTGAGTGGATTGCCTGAGCCCGCGGGTTCGAGACCCGCCTGGGCAGCGAGACCTCATCTCTACAATAAATCAAAAAATCAGCCGGGCATGGCAGCGCATGCCTGTAATTCCGACTACTCGGAAGGCTGAGGCGGAAGGATCGCCAGAGCCCAGCAGGTCGAGGCTGCGGTGGCCGGCAGCGGCCACTGCACTCCAGTCTGGGCGACAGAGTGAGGCTCCAACTCAAAAAACCAAAAAAAGAGAAAAGAAAAGAAATTCCAGACGGACAAGGACCTACCCTCAGAGCTTACTCCAGCCCATCTCAAACTTCACCATGACACCAGGCCCTGGGGAGCTGGCGAAATGCAGATTCTCCCATGCAGATCTGTGCTGGAGCCTACCATTCTGCATTTCGTGTGTGTGTGTGTGTGTGTGTCTGTGTGTTTCAAGGTCTCACTCTGTCACCCAGGCTGGAGTGTAGTGGTATGATCATGGCTCACTTCAGCCTCAAACTCATGGGCCCAATCTTCTAGCCTCAGTCTCCCAAGTAGCTTGGACTGCAGGTACACGCCACCACACCTGGCTAACTTCTTTTGTTTTTTTTTGTAGAGTTGAAGTCTCACTATATTGCCTAAATTAGTCTCAAACCCCAGGCTCAAGTGATCCTCCTGCCTCAGCCTCCAAAATACTGGTATTATAGGTATGAGCTTTTTTTGTTTTGTTTTGAGTCAGAGTCTTACTCTGTTGCCCACGCTGGAGTGCAGTGGCCGCTCAGGGCCACCACAGCCTCGACCTGCTGGGCTCCGGCAATACTTCCGCCTCAGCCTCCCAAGTAGCCGGAACTACTGGCACGCGCTACCACACCCGGCTAATTTTTTGATTTATTGTAGAGATGAGGTCTCGCTGCCCAGCTGGGTCTTGAACCCGCGGGCTCAGGCAGTCCACTCACCTCAGCCTCCCAAAGGTGCGGGATTACAGGCTGAGCCACCGAGCCTGGCTTATTTTTTGATTTGTTGTAGAGACAAGGTCTCACCAAGTTGTCCAAGCTGGTCTCAAACCCCTGGACTCAGGCAATCATCTCGCCTTGGCCTCCCAAAGTGCTAGGATTACAGGCTTGAGCCAACACATCCAGTGATGTGAGCATTTCTTTTTGTTTGTTTGTTTTTGTTTTTTGTTTTTGTTTTTTGAGTTGGAGTCTCACTCTGTCGCCCAGACTGGAGTGCAGTGGCCGCTCCTGGTCACCGCAGCCTCAACCTGCTGGCTCGGTGATCCTTCCGCCTCACCCTTCCAAGTAGCCGGAATTACAGGTATGCGCCACCACGCCCGGCTGATTTTTTGATTTATTGTAGAGATGAGGTCTTGCTGCCCAGGCGGGTCTCGAACCCGCAGGCTCAGGCAATCCACTCACCTCAGCCTCCCAAAGGCATGGGAATACAGGCTGAGCCACCAAGCCCAGCGGTGTGAGAATTTCTAAGAGTCTTCCAGGTTCAGTTATGGCTAATGCTCCTGCTGCTGTTGGTCCCATACCCACTCTTAGTAGACATGGCTAAGATTACGTAGGGGTGGTCAGGCTCGGTGGCTCAGCCTGTAATCCCAGCACCTTGGGAGTCCAAGGTGAATGGATTGCCTGAGCCCGTGGGTTCGAGACCTGCCTGGGCAACTTGGCGAGACCTCATCTCTACAGTAAATCAAAAATTAGCTGGGCATGGTAGTGCGCGCCTGTAGTTCCAGCTACTTGGAAGGCTGAGGTAGAAGGATCGCCGGAACCCAGCAGGTGAGGCTGCGGTGGCCAGGAGCGGCCACAGCACTCTAGTCTGGGCGACAGAGTGAGACTCTAACTCAAAAAAATTAGAAAAATAAAAATAAAAGATTATGTAGGGGTTACAGCTCTTGCCAGTCAGAATGAGCAGAGGACCATGGAACCTAGGAAGAGTTTTCAGTAGGTGGTCTTTTGATCCAGCTGAAGTCAAATATTCCTTTTTTTTTTGGAGATAGGGTCTTGCTATGTTACCTAGACTGATCTCGAATCCTGGGCTCAAGTAAACCTCCCACCTCAGCCTCTCAAGTAGATAGGATTACAGTGTGACCAATAAAGTTTAATCTTTCTCCTAGGCAAATGCAATAGGCTGCTTTCATTTATTTTTATCTCTATCTATTTGTCTGTCTATCTCTCTATCTTTCTATCTATCTATCTATCTATCTACCTATATCTATTGAGCTGAAGTCTCACTCTCTCACACAAGCTGGAGTGCAGTGGAAGGCTCATGGCCACTGCAGCTTTGGTGTGCCGGGCTAGGCAATCCTCCCAAGTAGCTGGAACTACAGATGCACGTCACCACACCCAGCTAGTTTTTTTGTGATTTATTGTAGAGATGAGGTCTCACCAAGTTATCCAGGCTGGTCTCATACCCCTGGCCTCAGGTGACCCTCCTACCTCAACCTTCCAAAGTGCTGGGATTATAGGCATGTGCCATCATGCCCAGCCATCTGGTTGCTTTCATAAAATTCTCGTTCTCAATATGGGGCTCTTCTCTACTCTCAACTGGGTCAGGGAAATTTTCTGTGATGTTTAGTGAGCCTCTCCCTTTCAGTTTCATGACTAAGATCCCCAAGGGCTGTCCTGTCTCTGGGAAAAAGAGCAAACCCCCTGCCTCCAACGCCTTCTTCTCCTTGCATCCAGACCTATGCCCTGAAAAGAGTTTTTTGTTTTGTTTTGTTTTTTTTGAGTTGGAGTCTCACTGTCACCCAGACTGGAGTGCAGTGGCCACTCCCAGCCACCGCAGCCTCTACCTGCTGGGCTCCGGCGATCCTTGCACCTCAGCCTTCCAAGTAGCTGGAACTACAGGCGCACGCTACCACACCAAGCTAATTTTTGATTTATTGTAGAGATGAGGTCTTGCCAAGTTGCCCAGGCGGGTCTCGAACCCGCGGGCTCAGGCAATCCACCACCTCAGCCTCCCAAAGGCGCGGGATTACAGGCTGAGCCACCAAGCCCGGCTGGAAAGAGTTTCATCTGGCTAGCCCTGTCCTCCACCCCCAGCACTCCGAATGGTCTCGGGCTTCTAAGACTCTCTGGTCCACTGTTTCTGAACTCCCCAAGGCTTCCAGGGCTGAAGAAGAGGGCCAGCCACTTTCAAGCCCTCTAAAGCCCACCTATCCTGGGTCTCACTCCTGCCTCCCAGCTCCAGGTTCACAGGTTCTCCAACCCAGGGGACATATCCTTCCTCTCCTGCCCTCTGCTATCCTCACTAGGTTCTCAGTCTTGGAATGTTCTTCCCTACTTCTTGACTGACTCCTAATTTCTGAGCAGGATTTTAGTTTCACATCCATTGAATTCCCATGTGAGTTTAGGGAGATCATATTATATTGACTTTTTTTTAAGAGGCAGAGTCTTACTCTGTCACTCAGGCTGGAGAGCAATGGTGCAATCATAGTCTCAAACTCCTGGGCTCAAGCGATTCTCCTGCCTCAGCTTTCCAAGAACCTAGGACTATAGGTCTCACTATGATGCCCAGGCTGGTCATGAACTCCTAACCTCAAGTGATCCTCCCAGCTTGGCCTCCCAAAATGCTGTGATTACAGGCATGAGCCATGGCACCCTATTTTGACTTTGTGTGTGTGAGAGTGTGTGTGTGTTGTGTGTGTGTGTGTGTGTGTGTGTGTGTGTGTATGTGTTGGAGTCTCACTCTATCGCCCAGGCTGTAGTGCAGTGACATGCTTATGGCCACCACAATCTCAATCAGCTGAGCTCAGAAGATTCTTCTGCCTCAGCCTTCCAAGTAGCTGGAACTATAGGCATGTGTCACCACACCCCGCTAAATTTTTGATTTTTATTGTGGAGAGGAAGTCTTTCCATGTTGCTCAGGCTCAGGCAATCCTCTCACCTCTATCTCCCAAAGTGCTGGGATTACAGGTGTGAGCCACCACGCCTGGCTAGTTTGACCTTTTTTTTTTTTTTTTTTTTTGAGTAGGAGTTTCATTCTGTCACCCAGGCTGGAGTGCAGTGGCACGCTCATGGCCACTGCAGCCTCCACCTGCTGGGCTCAGGTGATCCTTCTGCCTCAGCCTTCTTAGTAACTGGAATCACAGGTGTGTGCCACCATGCCTGGCTAATTTCTTGATTTATTGTAGACAAGGTCTTGCCAAGTTGTCCAGGCTGGTCTCTAATACCTGGACTCAGGCAATCCTCTCCCCTTTGCCACCCAAAGTGCTGGGATTATAAGCATGAGCCACCATGCCTGGCTATTTTTACCTTTTATAGATAACAAACATGATGCTCAGAAAAGCTAGGTTGCCCAGGCAGGGCGACTCATACCTTTATTTTATTTTATTTATTTATTTATTTATTTTTTGAGTTGGAGTCTCACTCGGTCACACAGACTGGAGTGCGGTGGCCGCTCCCGGCCTTTGCAGCCTCGATTTGCTGGGCTCTGGCGATCCTTCCACCTCAGCCTTCCAAGTAGCAGGAACTACAGGCGCGCGCTACCACGCCCGGCTAATTTTTTGATTTATTGTAGAGATGAGGTCTCACCAAGTTGCCCAGATGGGTCTCAAACCCGCGGTCTCAGGCAATCCACTCACCTCAGCCTCCCAAGGTGCGGGATTACAGGCTGAGACTCATACCTTTATTTTTATTTATTTATTTACTTTTTTAAATGGGAAAATATAGTTTATTTAGAAAGTAGATTAGAGAGAGAGAGAGAGAGAGAGAAAGAATTCACCTCCCCAAATTAGGAGAGGGGGCCAAGGCTTAGGGAAACATGGCCCGGCCACAGCTTACAGACTATTTTTTTGAGTTGGAGTCTCACTGTCGCCCAGACTGGAGTGCAGTGGCTGCTCCCGGCCACCGCAGCCTCGACCCGCTGGGATCCAGCGATCCTTCCACCTCAGCCTTCTGAGTAGCCGGAATTACAGGCGTGCGCTACCACTCCCGGTTAATTTTTGATTTATTGTAGAGATGAGATCTCGCCTGCTTAGGCAGATCTCGAACCCTCGGGCTCAAGTAATCCACTCACCTCAGCCTCCCAAAGGCGCAGGATTACAGGCTGAGCCACCGAGCCCGGCTGAAACTCATACCTTTAAATCCAGCACTTTGGGTGGTCAAGGCGAGAACATTGCTTGAGCCCAAGAGTTCAAGACCAGCCTAGGCAACATAGAGAGACCTTGTTTCTACAAAGAATAAAAGAATAGCCGGGCTCAGTGGCTCAGCCTGTAATCCCGTGCCTTTGGGAGGCTGGGGTGAGTGGATTGCCTGAGCCCGCGGGTTCGAGACCCGCCTGGGCAGCAAGACCTCATCTCTACAATAAATCAAAAAATCACCCGGGCGTGTAGTGCATGCCTGTAATTCCGGCTACTCGGAAGGCTGAGGCGGAAGAATCGCAGGAGCCCAGCAGGTCGAGGCTGCGGTGGCCGGGAGCGGCCACTGCATTCCAGTCTGTGCAACAGAGTGAGACTCCAACTCAAAAAAAATAAAAAATAAAAATAAAAAATAAAAAAATTAGCCAGGTTTGGTGGCATATGCCAGCAGTAAGGAGTTCTGAAGTCATTACTTAGCTACTCAAAGAGGCTGAGGCAGAAGGATCACCTGAGTCTAGGATGTGGAGACTTGAGTCGTGATCATGCCACTATACTCCAGTCTGGGTTTCAGGGTGAAACCTTGACTCAAAATTAAATAAACCAGGCCAGACTCGGTGGCTCAGCCTGTCATCCCATCACTTTGGGAGGCCGAGGTGAGTGGATTGCCTGAGCCTGTGGGTTTGAGACTTGCCCGGGGAACTTGGTGAGACCCATCTCTACAATAAATCAAAAATTAGCCGGGCATGGTAGCGCGCACCTGTGGTTCCAGCTACTTGAAAGGCTGAGGTGGAAGAATCACCAGAGTCCAGCAGATCGAGGCTATGGTGGCCGGGAGCATGCCACTGCACTCCAGTTGAGGTGACGAAGTGAGACTCCGACTCAAAAAAGAACAATTAAATAAACCAACTTAAATATATATATTTAAATATATATAGACTGGGTCACACAGCCAGGAAGGCATGGGGTGGAGATTAGAATCGAGCCTTCAATCTGTCCCTCTCTTAGGCTATTAGAGGTGGACTGGTCGGTTATTTTTTTTCCTTGTGATCCATGATTGGGTGAAGATGAATGCAGGGTGAAAGGTGAGCCCCAAGGAGGCTGGTTTACCGGTTGCATGCTGGCAGGAGCTGATGGTCTCGTCTCTCCCCAACTCATGCTCAGTGACCTCACATGGGCAGTCTGCTATTGGCCATGATGGGAGTACTTACACCACGGAAGTTGGCAGATGCTACAAATGAGGGCTTCTTTCATTATCTTTATTTATTTATTTTTTTGAGTTGGAGTTTCACTCTGTTGCCCAGGCTGGAGTGTAGTGTTACGCTCACAGCCACCACAGCCTTGACCTGCTGGGCTCAGGCGATCCTTCCATCTCAGCCTTCCAAGTACCTAGAACAACAGGCATGCACCACCATGCCCAGTTACTTTTTTTTTTTTTTTTTTGAGTTGGAGTCTCACTTGGTTTCCCAGACTGGAGTGCAGTGGCCGCTCCCGGCCACCGCAGCCTCGACCTGCTGGGCTCCGGCGATCCTTCTGCCTCAGCCTTCCGAGTTGCCGGAATTACAGGCGTGCGCTACCACACCCGGCTGATTTTTTGATTTATTGGAGAGATGAGGTCTCGCTGCCCAGGTGGGTCTCGAACCCGCAGGTTCAGGCAATCCACTCACCTCAGCCTCCCAAAGGCACGGGATTACAGGTTGAGCCACCGAGCCCAGCTACTTTTTTAATTTGTTGAACAGACGAGGTCGCGCCAAATTGCCCAGGCTGGTCTCGAACCCATGGGCTCAGGCAATCCTCTCACCTTAGCCTCCCAAGGTGCTGGGATTATAGGCGTGAGCCATTTGCATCGGGCCTCAATCTTTCTTTCTTTCTTTCTTTTGAGTCGGAGTCTCACTCTGCCACCCAGCTGGACTGCAGTGGTATGCTCACAGTCACCACAGCCTCAATCTACAGGGCTCAGGTGATCCTTTCCCCTCAGTCTTCCAAGTAGCTGGAACCACAGGCACATGCCTGTGGCTAATTTTTTTATTTATTGTAGAGACGAGGTCTCACCAAGTTGCCCAGGCTGGTCTTGAACCCCTGGACTCAGGCAATCCTCTTGCCTCCACCTCCCAAGGTGCTGGGATTATAGGCATGAGCCACTGCACCCAGCCAGGGGCTTCTTTCCTGGAGAATGAGTGACTAAACACTGGCTAGCACCACTGCCTCTAACCCAGGTCTGGGAGATCAGAAACGGCCTCTGGAGAAGATCTGAACTGAGCCTGGAAGGATGGGCGGGCTGTGAACAGGTGGGCAAGAATTGCCTTCACTTGGAAGAATCTACACCTGCCAAAATCCCACTGAAGTGAGCAAGAACACATGGCCGTCAGGCTTGTGTTATGACCCAGGAGAAACAGTCTAGAGTTTGTCCTGCACACACTTGGAGGCCAGTGGAGGTTTTATTGCAGGGGAAGAACACAGACATGTGCTTTTGGAGGTCTCCCTGGTAGCTCTAAGTGGGGAGAATTAGAGGACGGCTGAAGATGGGATGGGCGAGGAGCCCACTGTGACAACTCCAAGAAACAAGGCCAAGAGGTTCCTCTAAGACAGTGGCGCTTGAAATAGCCCTGGGGGCTGGGTGTGGTGCCTCATGCCTATAATCCCAGCACTTTGGGAGGCTAAGGTGAGAGGATTGCCTGAGCCCTCAGGTTCGAAACCAGCCTGGGCAACTTGGCAAGACCTCATCTCTACAATGAATCCAAAAATTTTCCAGGCATGTGGTGCATGCCTGTAGTTTCAGCTACTTGGAAGACTGAGGTGGAAGGATCACTTGAGCCAAGCAGGCTGAGGCTGCGGTGGCCATGACCGTGCCACTGCATTTCAGCCTGGGCAACAGAGTGAGACTCTGACTAGAAAAAAAAAAAAAAAAAGCCGGGCTCGGTGGCTCAGCCTGTAATCCCATGCCTTGGGAGGCTGAGGTGAGTGGATTGCCTGAGCCCGCGGGTTCAAGACCTGCCTGGGCAACTTGGTGAGACCTCATCTCTACAATAAATAAAAAAATTAGCCAGGTGTGGTAGCGCGCGCCTGTAGTTCCAGCTACTTGGAAGGTTGAGGCGGAAGGATTGCCGGAGCCCAGCAGGTCGAGGTTGCGGTGGCCGGGAGCAGCCACTGCACTCCAGTCTGGGCGACAGAGTGAGACTCCAACTCAAAAAAAAAAAAAAAAAAGAAAGGAAAAAAAAAAGCTGGGCTCGGTGGCTCAGCCTATAATCTGCGCTTTGGGAGGCTGAGGTGAGTGTATTGCCTGAGCCCGCGGGTTCGAGACCCGCCTGGGCAACTTGGTGTGAGACCTCATGTCTACAGTAAATCAAAAAATTAGCTGGGTGTGGTAGCGCGTGCCTGTAGTTCCAGCTGCTTGGAAGGCTGAGGCGGAAGGCTCGCCGGAGCCCAGCAGGTTGAGGCTGCGAGAGCCAGGAGCGGCCACTGCACTACAGTCTGGGCAACAGAGTGAGACTCCAACTCAAAAAAAAAAAAAATAGCACTGGGGATGACTATGGGCAAACTGTTCAGCTCCAGACTCTGGAAAGCCTGGAGGTTAATGGGTGCTGTAGAGCAGGAGGTGGCCAACATTTAGAAAGAATAGATTTCCGGCTTAAGCCCTGGAATGCCGGTCACTTAAGACAGGAAACGTGGCTGTGGAATGGCTGTGGGGAGAAGCTGGTGAGTTCAAGTTGGACATCTTGAGATGTCTGAGGTACAATGGGGAGGTCCAAAAGGAGGGTCAAAGGTAGATGGACACTGAAGCAAAAGCTCTGAGGACACAGCTGAGCAGGAGATGCACCACTGAGGGGCACTGGCTTATGATCAAGGACACCTGGATGAAGCCCTGAGGAACACCAGGAAATTTACTGCCAGGGTATGGTGGTTTTTTTTTTTCTCTCTCTCTCTTGTTTTTTTTTTTTTCTCACTCGTCGCCCAGACTGGAGTGCAATGGCCACTCCCGGCCACTGCAGCCTCGACCTGCTGGGCTCTGGCGATCCTTCTGCCTCAGCCTTCCAAGTAGCTGGAACTACAGGGACGCACTACCACTCCTGGCTAATTTTTGATTTATGTAGAGATGAGGTCTCGCCAAGTTGCCCAGGCGGGTCTCGAACCCTCGGGCTCAGGCAATCCACTCACCCCGGCCTCCCAAAGTATGGTATTATAGGCGGAGCCACCGAGCCCGGCCGGTTTTTTCTCTCTTAAAAATATATAGCCCGTGGCTGGGCTCGGTGGCTCCGCCTGTAATCCCAGCACTTTGGGGTGGCCGAGGTGAGAGCGTTGCCTAAGCCTAAGGGTTCAAGACCAGTCTGGGCAACTTGGCGAGACCTCATCTCTACAATAAATCAAAAATTAGCCAGGCGTGGTAGCATAGTTCCAGCTACTTGGAAGGCTGAGGTAGAAGGATCTCCGGAGACCAGTAGGTTGAGGCTGCAGTAGCCAGGAGCATGCCACTGCACTCTAGTCTGGGCAACAGAGTGAGACTCCAACACAAAAAAATAGAGATAGATAGATAGATGATAGATAGACAGACAGATAGACAGATAGATAGATAGATAGAAAGAAAGACCAGGCATGGTGACTCATGCCCATAATCCCAGCACTTTGGGAGGCAGAGATGAGTGGATTGCCTGAGCCCACGGGTTCGAGACCAGTCTGGGCAACTTGGCAAGACTTCATCTCTACAATAGATAAAAAACTAGCCAGGTACGGTAGCGCATGCCTGTAGTTCTGGCTACTTGGAAGGCTGAGGCGGAAGGATCGCCGGATTCCAGAAGGTCAATGCTGCAGTAGCCATGAGTGTGACAGGGCATTCCAGCCTGGGCAACACAGCGAGACTACAACTAAAAAAATTTTTTTAAATATATAGAGGTCAGGCACGGTGGCTCACACCTATAATCCCAGCACTTTGGGAGGCTGAGGTGAGAGGATTGCCTGAACCCACAAGTTCGAGACCAGCCTGAGCAACTTAGTGAGACCTCATCTCTACAATAAAAAATAAAAAAAATTAGCTGTACATGGTGGTACACATCTACAGTTCCAGCTACTTGGAAGGCTGAGGTGGAAGGATCACCTGAGTCCAGCAGGTCGGGGCTACGGTGGTCATGAGCATGCCACTCCAGGCTGGGCAACAGAGTGAGACTCTGACTCAAAATATATGTGTGTGTGTGTGTGTGTGTGTGTGTATGTGTGTGGGTGTGTGTGTGTGTGTGTGTGTGTGTGTGTGTGTGCGCATAAAACCTAGCTAGAAGCAGTGGTTCACACCTAGTAATACCAGAACTTTGGAAGACCAAGGCGAGAGAAATGTCTGAGCCCAGGAGCTCGAGACCAGATGGATAACATAGCAAGACCTCCTCTCTACAATAAATAAAAAGTTAGCCAAGGAATGGTGGTGTTCACCTGTAGTTCTAACTACTTGGAAAACTGAAGTGGAGGAATCACCCGGGCCCAGCAGGTCGAGGCTATGGTGGCCATGAGCATGCCACTGCACTCCAGCCTGGGTGACAGAGTGAGATTCCAACTCAAAAAAATATATACATAGACAATTCTGACATTTTGGTGTGGCATGTAAGGAGCTTAGAAGTCATTACTCCTAGCTGGGCACAGTGGCTCCACCTATAATCCCAGCACTTTGGGAGGCAGAGGCGAGAGGACTGCCTAAACCCAGGGGTTTGAGACCAGCCTGGGCAACATGGCAAGACCTCTTCTCTATGAAAAATCAAAAAATTAGCCAGGCATGGTAGTGCCTGCCTGTAATTCCAGCTACTTGGAAGGCTGAGACAGGAGGATTGCCTGAGCCCAACAGGCCATTGCATTCCAGCCTGGGAGACAAGAGTGAGACTTCGACTCAAAAAAAAAAAAAAAAAGAAAGAAAGAAAACAAACTCTTCTGCAGGTCACAACCCAGGATGACTCTGGCCCTCAAAAACAACAGGAAAGTTATAGAACATTTCTCCTCAAAAACCCTCTAAAATAGAAAGCACCAGGCCCAGATGGTTTCATTGGTGAATTCTACTAAAACATTTAAGGAAGAAATAATACCAATTCTCTACAATCCCTTCTAGAAAATAGAAGTAAAGGTAACACTTCTTTTTTTGTTGTTTTTTTGAGTCGGAGTCTCACTCTGTCGCCCAGACTGGAGTGCAGTGGCCACTCCCAGTCACCACAGCCTCGACCTGCTGGGCTCCGGCGATCCTTCCGCCTCAGCCTTCCGAGTAGCAGGAACTACAGGCACGCGCCACCATGCCTGGCTAATTTTTGGATTTCTTGTAGAGATGAAGTCTCACCAAGTTACCCAGGCTGGTCTCAAGCCTGCAGACTCCAGGCAATCCTCTCACCTCAGCCTTCCAAAGGCGCAGGATTACAGGTTGAGCCACCGAGCCCGGCTGGAAGAAGTTTAATAGTGGGGTCACAGCAAGCGGAGAGGGAAGGAAACCTCAAATCCATCTCCCCAAGAGTATGGGACCTTTAAGAGGGTTTGGAGCCGGGCTCGGTGGCTCAGCCTGCAATCCCGTGCCTTTGGGAGGCTGAGGTAAGTGGATTGCCTGAGCCCGCGGGTTCGAGAACCCCCCTGGGAGGGGAGACCTCATCTCTACAATAAAACAAAAAATCAGCCCCGGGGGTGGTAGTGCATGCCTGTAATTCCCGGGTACTTGGAAGGCTGAGGCGGGAAAGGGTCGCCGGAGCCCAGCAGGTCGAGGCCCGCGGTGGCCGGGAGCGACCACGGCACTCCCGTCTGGGCGACAGAGTGAGACTCTGACTCAAAAAAAGAAACAAAAGAAAACAAACAAACAAAAACGGTTTGGAATAGCCGGGCTCAGTGGCTCAGCCTGTTATCCCGCGCTTTGGGAGACTGAGGTGAGTGATATTGCCTGAGCCCGCGGGTTCGAGACCCACCTGGGCAACTTGGTGAGACCTCATCTCTACAACAAATCAAAAAAAAAAAAAAATTAGCCGGCTGTGGTAGCGCGTGCCTGTAGTTCCAGCTACTTGGAAGACTGAGGCGGAAGGAAGGCCGGAGCCCAGCAGGTCGAGGCTGCAGTGGCCGGGAGCAGCCACTGCACTCCAGTCTGGGCGACAGAGTGAGACTCCAACTCAAAAAAAAAAAAAAAAAAAAGAAAAATTAGCCAGGCATGATGGTGCACTCCTGTAGTTCCAGCTACTTGGAAGGCTGAGACCGAATGATTGCTTTAGCCCAGCAGGTTGAGTCTGTGGTGGTCGTGAGTGTGCCACTGCACTCCAGCCTGGGCAACAGAGTGAGACTCCAATTAAAAAAAAAAAAAAGTGAACTGCAAAGCCCAGAGGGAAGCCGGGCTCGGTGGCTCAACCTGTTATTCCGCTCCTTGGGAGGCTGAGGTGAGTGAATTGCCTGAGCCGGGGTTTGAGACCCGCCGGGCCCTTGGGAGCCCCATCCTCTTTAAAACAAAAACCAAAAACAGCCGGGTGTGGTGGCGCGCCTGTGTTCCAGCTACTTGGAAGGCTGAGGTGGAAGGATCGCCGGAGCCCAGCAGGTCGAGGCTGCGGTGGTCGGGAGCATCCACTGCACTCTAGTCTGGGCAACAGAGTGAGTCTCCAACTCAAAAAAAAAAAAAAGCCCAGAGGGTGAGCAGAACCATTCTAGAAACACTTTGAATCTGGCTCTGCTCCCTGGATTCAAACTCAGAAATAAACTTCTTTCTACCAGTTCCCTGCCCCTTTGATTTATTGGTATCAAGGGGACCAGCTGAGCATTACTCAGACCAGAACAATGGCACTGCCAAAGTCTTCCATTTCACTTGAGACATCTTCTGAGACAGGGTAGTTCATGTAGGTTGCACACAGATAGATAAATCTTTTTTTTTTTTTGAATTGGAGTCTCACTCTGTCACCCAGACTGGAGTGCAATGGCCGCTCCCATCCACCACAGCCTCGACCTGCTGGGCTCCGGCGATCCTGCCACCTCAGCCTACCAAGTAGCCGGAATTACAGGCGCGCGCTACCACGCCCGGCTAATTTTTTTGATTTTATTGTAGAGATGAAGTCTCGCCTGCCCAGGCGGGTCTCGAACCCACTGGTTCAGGCAATTCACTCACCTCAGCCTCCCAAAGGCGCGGGATTACAGGCTGAGCTACCGAGCCCGGCAGATAAATCTTTGTATGTGTTGGAGTCTCACTCTCACCCCTGCTGGAAAGCAGTGGCACACTGATGGCCACCATAGCCTCAACCTGCTGGGCTCAGGTGACCCTTCCTCCTCAGCCTTCCAAGTGGCTGGAACTACAGGCGTGCGCCACCACGCTCAGTTAATTTTTTTTTTTTTTTGAGTTGGAGTCTCATTCTGTCGCTTAGACTGGAGTGCAGTGGCACACTGACGGCCACCACAGCCTCAACCTGCTGGGCTCGGGTGATCCTTCTGCCTCAGCCTTCCAAGTAGCCGGAACTACAGGTGCGCACTACCACGCCCGGCTAGTTTTTGATTTATTATAGAGACGAGGTCTCGCCAAGTTGGCCGGGCGGGTCTCGAACCTGTGGGCTCAGGCAATCCACTCACCTTGGCCTCCCAAAGTGCTGGGATTCAGGCTGAGCCACCGAGCCCTGCCTTTTTGTTTTTGTTTTTTTTTTGATTTGGATTCTCACTTCACCACCCAGGCTGGAGTGCAGTGACAGGCTCACGGCCATCCCAGTGTCACCAGTGATCCTTCTACCCCAGCCTTCCAAGTAGCCGTAACTACAGATGTGCGCAACCATGCCTGGCTATTTTTTATATTGTTGTAGAGATGAGGTCTCACCAAGTTGCCTGGGCTGGCCTTGAACCCACGGGCTCAGTCAATCCACTCGCCTCGGCCTACCAAAATACTAGGATTATAGTCAGGAGCCACCGCACCTGTCCGATAGATAAATTCTTAAAGGCAGTTTTAAGTTTAAATAGGGGAGCATCAGACACCTTGTCTATAGGCTGGACTGCCCTGCGGGCAGGAATGTGAACTCAGTGTAGACTCATAGTCCATCCCCTACCTCAGTACATCCATGGAAAAACTAAGGGAATCAAAAGCCACACAAATGATAACCAGACCACATTTTAGCTCATAAATTAGCATAGTCACAAAGTCTGGCAAGTCAGTCTATCAAGGCAAAATTCGTGTTCTGGGAAAAAGCCATCCTCTCACCCATCAGAGGCAGAGATGTCTCTCCAGAGAAGCAGATTCTGTAGCCCACTCATTAACATATTAATCACTAAGTAGCTATATCAACCTTTTTCCTTTTTGAGTTGGAGTCACTGTTTCTCCCAGGCTGGAGGGCAGTGGCACTCTGCCAGCCACCGCAGCCTTGACCTGCTGGGCTCAGGCGATCCTTCCGCTTCAGCCTTCCAATTAACTGGAACCACAGGCATGCATCACCATGCTTGGCTAATTTCTCTTGACTTATTGTAGAGATAAGGTGTCACCAAGTCCCAGGCTGGTCTCGAACCCGTGGGCTCAGGCAATCCTCTCAACTCAGCCTCCCAAAGTGCTGGGATTATAGGCATGAGCCACCGTGCCCAGCCTACTTTCTAAATAAACCATATTTTCCAGTCTAATTTATGTGCAGGTTATTTGCATCTTACTCACAGCACTGGCTCAGCACACTGACCCACTGACCTAATAATCCTTTCAGACCTAACAACTAGGGAAGAAAAAGTTTCTAGCCGGGCTCAGTAGCACAGCCTGTAATCCCGTGCTTTGGGAGGCTGAGGTGAGTGGATTGCCTGAGCCCACGGGTTCGAGACCCGCCTGGGCAACTTGGCGAGACCTCATCTCTACAATAAATCAAAAAAATTAGCCGGGAGTGGTAGCACGCACCTGTAGTTCCGGCTACTTGGAAGGCTGAGGCGGAAGGATCATGGGAGCCCAGCAGGTCGAGGCTCGGTGGCCGGGAGCGACCACTGCACTCCAGTCTGGACGACAGAGTGAGACGCCAACTAAAAAAAAAGAAGAAGAAAAAGAAAAAGTTTCTTCCTTAACTCCGGTTTGCAAAATCCCAGGTGGGCTCTGATTGGTCCTCCTGAGTCAGAAAGCCAGGGATAGGGTATTACCTCATGCCCTGGGTAGGAAGTGCTGTGTAGGGCCTGGAAACCACTGCCCAACTTCGACTCCAGCCAGTGCACTAATGATTTGGGCACTCGTGGTGGCAGTGTCTGGTAGGACCCTGCAGGCCCAGCAGTGGCCATCTGGGTTGGCAGGAGATTGAAAAGCTCCAAGAGTTTGGGGTGGTGGACACTCCGCCTGGATGGGGACTGGCTGGACTTGGGGGTCAGAGCACCTTCTGTCCTGAGCTTCCCCTGACCTCTAAAAGTAGGGACACTTCAATGTTCAGATTTGTTAGTGCCTTCAGGGGTCCCTGCTCCCCTGATCTGCCTCCTCTCACCTCCTCTGGTGGGACCACCAGGGGATTAGAAGGGGCATCTTTTTTTTTTTTTTTGAGTCAGAGTCTCACTCTGTGGCCCAGACTGGAGTGCAGTAGCCGCTCCCGGCCACCGCAGCCTCGACCTGCTGGGCTCCAGCGATCCTTCCGCCTCAGCCTTCCAAGTAGCCAGAACTACAGGCGCGCACTACCACGCCCCGGGTGATTTTTTTTATTTTTTGTAGAGATGAGGTCTCACTGCCCAGGCAGGTCTCGGACCCGCGGGCTCAGGCAATCCACTCATCTCAGCCTCCCAAAGGCGCGGGATTACAGGCTGAGCCACCGAGCCCGGCTAGAAGGGGCATCTTGATTGAGCCAATCTCCAGGGCCTAGGGCAGGAAGACCCTGGTAGGGGGAGGGGCGGGCATTTGGAATCAAGCCCAGGTTCAGCTCTATGGACAGCCCAAGGAGGCCCTTTGGCCTCCCTCTCTGGGGCCCTCGGTTCTTTCCATTGTTTGCCCCAGTTACCGAGGAAATTTGCATTGGGGGGATTCCAGATGGTCTCAACTGAATTAAGAATACAACACTTAGCCGGGCTGGGTGGCTCAGCCTGTAATCCCGCGCCTTTGGGAGGCTGAGATGAGTGAATTGCCTGAGCCCGCGGGTTGGAGACCCCCTGGGCAGCTTGGCGAGACCTCATTTTTACAATAAATAAAAAATCGCCGAGCGTGGTGTGCGCGCCTGTGTTCCAGTGCTTGGAAGGCTGATGCGGAAGGATCGCCGGAGCCCAGCAGGTCGAGGCTGCGGTGGCCGGGAGCGGCCACTGCACTCCAGTCTGGGCGACAGAGTGAGACTTTGACTCAAAAACAACAACAACAAAAGAAAATGGTACAACACTCAGCCTGGCAGCCTGGGACTTGGAGCATCCCTGGAGGCTGGGTGGAGCCTAGGCAAGGCCTAAAGAGGGAGTGGGAAGCTGGGAAGTCAGGGGAGGATGTGGAGGAGAGAGGATGAAATGGCAGTGAAGAGACACAGAAAGGACCTGAGTAAAGGGCTGGGGGCGGGGGGGTTGGCAACAGGGAAAGGCTTGGAGGAGAAAGAGGAGGCTTTGGGAGCAGCCCTAGAGAGACTGATCCCCTTCCCCACTCTGTCCTTAAGGACCTAAGGTCAGTCTCAGCTCCAGACAAGTTGGGTCTTTGTGCTGTTGGGGCAGAGGCTAACATACCCTGGGCACCCCTGTTTGTCCCAGAGTCCAGAGGGAAGGGGGTCAAGTGGCAGCATGGCTCCAGTGCCTCCTCCTGCTTGGACATGTCGGGGAGCTGCCATCCCAGGGGGTCACCACCAATGGGACACATGAACTCCAAGCAGAACACAGTTCCCGGACTGAGCCCGGCCACATGCCACAGGAGCCATCACCACACCATCAGGGGCACTGGCTGTGTACCTGTAGTAAGTTCCTTGGCCGATTTATACAGCAAGTCACTACTCTGAGACACCGGGTTGCAGCACAGAAAGAGGCTTTTTTATTTTGGAGATGGAGTCTTACTCTGTCGCCCAGACTGGAGTGCAGTGGCCACTCCCAGCCACCGCAGCCTCGACCTGCTGGGCTCTGGTGATCCTTCCGCCTCAGCCTTCCAAGTAGCTGGAACTATAGGCACACGCTACCACGCCCGTCTCATTTTTTTATTTATTGTAGAGATGAGGTCTTGCCAAGTTGCCCAGGCGGGTCTCAAACCCGCGGGCTCAGGCAATCCACTCACCTCAGCCTCCCAAAGCGCAGGATTACAAGCTGAGCCACTGAGCCTGGCTATTCCAAACCGTTTTTGTTTGTTTTCTTTTGTTTTTTTCTTTTGAGTCGGAGACTCTATTGCCCAGACTGGAATGCAGTGGCCGCTCCCCACCCCCGCAGCCTCGACCCGCTGGGCTCCGGCGATCCTTCCGCCTCAGCCTTCCAAGTAGCCGGAATTACAGGCATGCGCTACCACGCCAGGCTGATTTTTTGATTTATTGTAGAGATGAGGTCTTGCTGCCCAGGCGGGTCTTGTACCCGCGGGCTCAGGCAATCCACTCACCTCAGCCTCCCAAAGGCGCAGGATTACAGGCTGAGCCACTGAGCTCGGCTCCAAACCCTTTTAAAGGTCCCAAACTCCTGGGGAGATGGATTTGAGGTTTCCTTCCCTCTCCTCTTGCTGTGACCCCACTATTAAACCTCTTCCAGCCGGGCTCGGTGGCTCAGCCTGTAATCCCGCGCCTTTGGGAGGCTGAGGTGAGAGGATTGCCTGGAGTCTGCAGGCTTGAGACCAGCCTGGGTAACTTGCCGAGACCTCATCTCTACAATAAATCCAAAAATTAGCCAGGCATGGTGGCGCATGCCTGAAGTTCCTGCTACTTGGAAGGTTAAGGCGAAAGGATCCCCTGAGCCCAGCAGGTCGAGGCTACGGTGGCTTTGAGCATGCCACTGCACTCCAGTCTGGGCAACAGAGTGAGACTCCAACTCAATAAAAACAACAACAACAACAACAAAAACCAAGGAACTGTAACCTGTAATCTTTTGTTTCGTTATATCCATTGATTAATGGTGTATGTTCCACTTTGTAGTCAGTTCAACTAGGACTTTTATGGGCAGCCAGAATGGAGGCCCTTCTCTCCTCCCCAATGGCCCCATCCTGACCTTACTGTCACAATTTATAATGCTTACAGTCTTATCTACAGTCCCTGCTAGGCTCTTAGCAGAGTCCCACGTTTGCAGGGATTCAATGGTCACTGAGTTTCTTCACCCACGTCTTGGTTGGTGACGGTCATCTTCTAGTTGTTTCTTCAAGAAAGGACCAGGGCAACCATCTTCTCTGATTCTAGCATGACTCTGCAGCCTTTGCCATTTACAATCAGGTAAACTGGCTGTAAACCTCTTAGGGCCTACTTTCTCTCCCTGAGGACAGGGTAAGCTTGGTCCAGCACTGAACGTTGCCATGAGAAATTCTGAGGTCACGCTTATGAGTGACATTATCTTTTACCTGGATTTTCTTTTTTTCTTTCTTTTTTTTTTTTTTTTTTTTGAGTTGGAGTCTCACTCTGTCGCCTAGGCTGGAGGACAGTGGCACGCTCCTGGCCACCTCAGCCTCGACCTGCTGGGCTCTGGCGATCCTTCCGCCTCAGCCTTCCAACAGGCGCGCTACCACACCCAGCTAATTTTTGATTTATTGTAGAGATGAGGTCTCGCCAACTTGCCCAGGTGGGTCTCGAACCCGCGGGCTCAGGGGGTTCTCACCTCAGCTTCCCACCTCAGCTGAGCCACCGAGCACAGCCTCGATCCGCTGGGCTCAGGCGATCCTTCCGCCTCAGCCGATCCTTCCGCCTCAGCCTTCCAGTAGCTGGAACTACCGGTGTGCGCTACCACGCCCGGTTATTTATCTGGATTTTCAAATAACGCTTTCTTTAAAACTCAATCACTTTACCAAGATAAACATTCTGCATCAATTTCTCCTGAAACACAATGTATCCATTCTTTTATGAAATTTGATTTTTCTTTTTGTCTAAGTTACACAGGTACGTAATGCCAATTAGTCTTATAAGCCTCATGATTAAAAACACAGTCCTCTGCCTTTTAGCCACGCCCCCTTATGGTTGCTCCCCAGAGACATATGCTTTCAGCTTTGAGATTTACCTCTGTGGTAAACATGCTGGGTCAGCTGGCTCAACACCCACCCCCAGGCACTGTGGCTCATGCCTATAACCCCAGCACTTTGGGAGGCCAAGGTGAGAGGATTGCCTGAGCCCACCGGTTCAAGACCAGCCTAGGCAACTTGGCAAGACCTCATCTCTCAATAAATAAAAAATCAGCCGGGCTCAGTGGCTCAGCCTGTAATCCTGCACCTTGGGAGGCAGAGGTGAGTGAATTGCCTGAGCCTGCGGGTTCGAGACACACCTGGGCAACTTGGCGAGACCTCATCTCTACAATAAATCAAAAAAATTAGCCCAGCGTGGTAGCGCGCCCCTGTAGTTCCAGCTACTTGGAAGGCTGAGGCGGAAGGATCGCCGGAGCCCAGCAGTCTCGGCGACAGAGTGAGACTCCAACTCAAATAAAATAAAATAAAATAAAATTTTTTTGTAGCGATAAGGTCTTGCAATGTTGTCCAGGCTGATCTCAAACCCCTGGGTTCAAGCAATCCTCCCACCTCAGCCTTCCAGAGTGCTGGAATTACAGGCATGAACCACTGCACCCCACCTTGATTTCCTTCTTTGTTATGTGATGTGATGCTAGTCAGGCTGGAAAACAAACTTTAGGTGAAAGGACCGAAATGGATTTAATATAGCCAAAGAGAAGCCATTTTAGCATTGCTTGCCAGGCACGGTGGCTCACACCTGTAATCCCAGCTCTTTGGGAGGTGGAGGCATGAGGATTGCCTGAATTTATGATTTTGAGACCAGCCTGAGCAACATGGTAAAACCTCGTCTCTACAATAAATCATAAAAGTAGCTGGGTGTGGTGGCATATGCCTGTAGTTCCAGCTACTTGGAAGGCTGAGGCAGAATGATTGTACTCCAGCCTGGGTGACAGAGTGAGACTGGGACTCAAAAAAAAAATTGCTTAGCTTTGTCATGTTTTTCTAGCAGTTAACTTTAGTTTACCCTCTAATCACTAGCCAAGGACAGAACCAGTTTCTCAGAGGAAGCTATTGATAATTGTTTTCCAGCCCCCTCCTCAGCTTGTTTTGTAAACCAAGTTAACCTAATCAGTCCTTCCTGACCTTCACGACACAGATAGATCCCCATCACCTTGGCAACAGTCATGTGACTGGCCCACCCCTCTGTCTGCTGTTTATCACCTGACATCAATCCCTGTGCTTACCTTTGTAATGGTGTGAATAAACCACTACCCAATCACTTTAAGGACCTGCCCCCACCAAAGGGAAGATTTAAGAGCATTCATCCTCAAGCAGCCATTCACCATTGCTTTGCTAAGCACTGGCCAGGCCATGTGTTCGTTAAACTATGGTTGCCATGTTTTCCTAAGCTTTGGCCCCCTCCACAAACTTGGGGAGGTGAATCTCCTCTTCTCTCTCTAATTTACCTTCTTTTTTTTTGAGTTGGAGTCTCACTCTGTCACCCAGACTGGAGTGCAGTGACACGCTCCCGGCCACTGCAGCCTCGATCTGCTGGGCTCCGGCGATCCTTCCACCTCAGCCTTCCAAGTAGCTGGAACTACAGGTGCGCGCTACCAAGCCTGGCTCATTTTTGATTTATTGTAGAGATGAGGTCTTACCAAGTTGCCCAGGCTGGTCTCGAACCCGCGGGCTCTGGCAATCCACTCACATCAGCCTCCCAAAGCGCGGAATTACAGGCTGAGCCACCGAGCCCGGCTTTCTAATTTACTTTCCTAATACACTGTATTTTCCCATCTACCTTCTGTGCAATCCATTTTTTTTTTTTTTTTAGTCAGAGTCTCACTCCAACTTATTTTTTGATTTATTGTAGAGACGAGGTCTCACCAAGTTGCCCAGGCTGGTCTTGAACCCCTGAGCTCAGGCAATACTCTTGCCTCAGCCCTCCAAAGTGCTGGGATTACAGGCTTGAGCCACCGCGCCCGACCATCTTGGATGTTAATCCGCCATGTTGATTTCTGATTAACCCCAACTCCAGGAATGCCTCTAAGAATACCAGTTTTTTGTTGTTGTTTTTTGAGTAGAAGTCTCACTTTGTCACCCAGGCTGGAATGCAGTGGCACGCTCACAACCACCACATCCTTGACCTGCTGGGCTCACACGATCCTTCCACCTCAGCCTTCCAAGTAGTTGGAACTACAGGTATGCGCAACCATGCCCAGATAATTTTTTGATTTCTTGTAGAGAAGAGATCTTGCCACGTTGTCCAGGCCGGTCTGGAACCTGGGGACTCAGGCAATCCTCTCCTTGCCTCCACCTCCCAAAGTGCTGAGATTACAGGTGTGAGCCACCACGCCAAGCCTAAGAGTCCCAGTTTATCTATTGCTCCTTGTGTAAGAGCATGCACTTTGGGAAACCCTGTCCTTAGATCAAAAAGACTTTGATGTTATTGTACTTCAGTTGTCCTATATATCCCTTCCGAAGCACTTATATACTTTCCCTGTGGTACATAAGCTCTGAGTCTGGGAGGAAATGACGTGGAGATCCACCATCTTGTCTAGCTGCTGCCTGACTCTGTACAGACATGACTTCTGTGCCTAAGTCCCTAATAAATGTTTCTTTCTGAGAAACTAGATATGTCAGCTTCTTTCTTTGGTCTCTCAGCTGCCTCAGACTTCACGAATAGGTTTGTATAGACCTGCCCACCATGGAACATTAACAGTCTTAATCTGAGTCCTGGACAGAAGGAATACAAGAGAGGCAGTAAGTGAAGACTGAATGGCTGATAATTTTCCAGAAGTGATGCAAGTCATGAATCTACACATACAGAAATCAATACATTGTCTGGGCACAGTGACTCATGCCTGTAATTCTAGCACTTTGGGGGTCCAAGGCAAGAGGTTTATTAGAGCCCAGGAGTTGGAGACCAGCTTGGGCAACATAGCCAGACCTCATCTCGATTAAAAAAAAAATTTTTTTTTTTTTAGTCAAAGTCTCACTTTGACTGAGTCTCACTCCAGGCTGGAGTGCAGTGGCATGCTGTTCACAGCTACCGCAGCCTCAACCTTCTGGGCTCAGGTGATCCTTCTGCCTCAGCCTTCCAAGTAGCTGGAACCACAGGTGTGAGCCACCATGCCCTGCTAATTTTTTGTTTATTGTAGAGGTCTCACCAATTTGCTCAGGCTGGTCTCGAACCCCTGGGCTCGGGCAATCCTCTCACCTTGGCCTCCCAAAGTGCTGGAATTACAGGCTTGAGCCATCGCGCTTGGCCCATATGGTCACCTTAATTTGATGCAGAAAAAAAAAATCTGACAATTTTTTTTGAGTTGGGATCTCACTCTGTCACCCAAGCTGGAGTGCAGCAACACAACCACTACTCACAACAGCCTTGACACCCCCCACCCCCCCACCCCGGGCTCAGGTCATCCTTTTGCCTCAGCCTCCCAGAGGGCTGAGATTATAGATGTGAGCCACTGCGCCAAACCTAGCAAAAGTCCTTGATTAGCATCTCAGTGGCACTAGCCACACCTTGGAGACCATCTTTTATAGGATGCAGGGTGTCAGGCAACACACTTAGTGACAACATGAGCATACCCTGGATGTGGCCCCAAGCAAGGGGCTGGAGCGTGGGGAGGGAGGGGTTTTGAGAATGGGAGTCAACCCGGGATGCCCCTTGCCCTCAGGCTCCATGCCTGGATATGCAGGTCCTGCTGAGGCTGTGGGTGGAATGTTCCCCCCACTCCCTGACCACATCTTACAGCAGCACATAGTGAACGTTCTAGCATGCACCTCCTTGAGGCAGTTGAAGGGATGCAGGAAAATTGAACCCAAGATGTGACTTTTTGCCACAAGGTCTCTCTGACAGTCCTGCCTCCACTCAGTTACAGAGAAGCCACTTCCCCTCTCCGATATTCATCAGAAAAGAAGAACACACTAGGCCACAACTGAGGCAAACATCTCACAGCATAATGACTGTCTCTCAGGCTCATTCAATTGCCAAAGATAACTGTTTGCAAGTCATTCTCTTTCTCCATCCATTCATTCTCCCAACAGTGTGTTGCCCCCAATAGAATTCCTTTCCCTCCCCATCCCATAACCTGTTTTACCAGAATGGAAGCCCCATTCTATCTGTTACCTGGAGATAGTATTTGAGTTTCTATAACTCATTGGGAAGTGGGTTTTCATTCAGAAGGCTCCCAGGTATATAGTTACATAGTACTTTTTTTTTTTGAGTCGAAATTTCACTCTGTCACCCCGGCCGGAATGCAGTGGCACATTCATGGTCAATGCTGCCTCGACCTTCTGGGCTCAGGTGATGTTTCCGCCTCAGCCTTCCAAGTAACTGGAACTACAGGCATATGCCATCGCACCTGGCTAATTTTTCTTAATTTATTGTAGAGATGAGATCTCGCCAAGTAGCCCAGGCTGGTCTTGAGCCTGTGGGCTCAGGCAATTCTCTCACCTTGGCTTCCCAAAGTGCTGGGATTATAGGCATGAGCCACAGTGCCCGGCCTAGTACATGTTAAATAAAATTTGTATGCTTGCCGGGCTCAGTGGTTCAACCTGTAATCCCACGCCTTGGGAGGCTGAGGTGGGTGGATTGCCTGAGTCCGTTGGTTCGAGACCCGCCTGGGCAACTTGGCGAGACCTCATCTCTACAATAAATAAAAAATTAGCCAGGCGTGGTAGCGCGCGCCTGTAGTTCCAGCTACTCGGAAGGCTGAGGCGGAAGGATCACCGGAGCCCAACAGGTCAAGGCTGCGGTGGCTGGGAGCGGCCACTGCACTCCAGTCTGGGCGATGGAGACTCCAACTCAAAAACAAAAACAAAAAACAAAAACTACCACCCCAGTCATTGCTTTGCTAAACTCTGGTCTGACTATATGGCTCTTTGAGCTATGACCATCATGTTTCCCTAAGCTTTAGCCCCCCCTCCCCTATCTTGGGGAGGTGAATTCCCCCTGCAACTTACTTTCTAAATAAACTATATTTTCCAATCTAAAAAAATTAAAATAAAAAAAATAAAACTACCACCCCGAGAGAGAATGCACAGCCTTTTTGTGGACACGTGACCTTTAGTTACCCGGCAAGCGTGGCACTTGTCTACGATTTGTGCAATTTTGTGGTGTGAGTCTTTGATAGTTATCTTTGCATGGCGTATTAGGTCTCTCAACCTTTGCATAAGTGTGATCTCAGACTGCCTGGACGCTAGAAATCCAATTCTTTTCACACTTGGCCCTCGCACTCTGCCCCTGGAAAATGACGTACAACCTTTTGTTGTGTGCCTTTTACAATCAGGAGCAGTCTTTTCCTGTCCAGCCGGCGGCTCCTGGACCACCTTCCCTGTAAGTTCCTGAATAAAGCCCACGTCTCGCCCATGGTCTCTCAGTCATTCCTTCGCCCTCTTGGACACAGTGCCTTCACTTTTGGGACTTGGGGGTTCCAGCGCAATACAGGGTCAGGGACTTATGGAGTGTATTCTGCGGCCTCCCCAGCGGCACTACTTTCTCCTGGCAGCGGCTTGTCCTCCCCAGCTGTGTGGGTCTGGTGGCTGGCCCTTGCCACCTTCATAGCTACCCAGTCCTCGGGCTGGTTGGGCCCATGCCTGTGGTTCCTCTGTCCTCAACCTCAGGGGGACTGGGTCTCAGCCCACCATTGATCCTGTGTGGCTCTTCCCAAGATGGTTGTCCTTTCTGTGTCTTAGTTTTCTCTTCTTGAAAATGAAATTAGGCTCCCTGCCCCTCCTCTGGCACCAGCTGAAAGGACAACTCTGGGGCAGCTGCAGGGTGCGGCCTGTCCTTGGAGGGAGGTTTTGATTCTTTCCTGGGTGGGTGGAGGCCTAAAACATCTCTCTTCCTGACCCACGGGCATGTGTCTGCGGGGGCCGGGCTGTGTGAGGAAAGTTTTGGCTGGGTCTCCTTCAGGTGCCCACCTGGCCCTGCCTCCAACGCTGAGCACCCCTTTCTCTCTCAGCAGGACGCCAGCCCAGGAGGGTGGGCTCTGGGGCCAGCTGCTGAGCATGAATCCCAGTCCCACCCATGACTGAGGAAACACACATAATAGTGTAACTAGACTCCTTCTGAGGGGTTGTGGGGGTCCTGGCTCAGGGTAGGTATTGCCGTGAAGTTTTTCTTTCTTTCTTTCTTTCTTTTTTTTTTTTTTTTTTTGAGTTGGATTCTCACTCAGTCGCCCAGACTGGAGTACAGTGGCCACTCCCGGCCACCGCAGCCTCGACCTGCTGGGCTCCGGCGATCCTTCCGCCTCAGCCTTCCAAATAGCTGGAACTACAGGTGTGCGCTACCACGCCCGGGTAATTTTTTTGATTTATTGTAGAGATGAGGTCTCACCAAGTTGCCCAGGCGGGTCTTGAACCCATGGGCTCAGGCAATCCACTCACTTGAGCCTCCCAAGGCGCGGGATTACAGGCTGAGCCACCGAGCCCGGCTGAAGTTTTTCTTATTTTTTTGCTTCCTTGTAATATGTACCTCAGTGCCGTTTTTTGGTTTTTTTTTTTGAGTTGGAGCCGCACTCTGTCGTCCAGGCTGGAGTGCAGTGGTATGCTCACAGCCACTGCAGCCTTGACCTACTGGACTCAGGTGATCCTTCCACCTCAGCTTCCCAAGTAGCTGGAACTACAGGTGTGTGCCATCATGCCTAGCTAATTTTTTTTATTTACTATAGAGACAAGGTCTCACCAAGTTGCCCCAGGCTGGTCACGAACCCCTGGTCTCAGGTGATCCTCTCACCTTGACCTCCCAAAGTGCTGGTATTACCGGCTTGAGCCACCACACCTGGCCTCCCAACTCCTTCTTTTTTTGTTTGTTTTGAGTTGGAGTCTCACTCTGTCGCCCAGGCTGGAGTGCAGTGGCATGCTCACAGCTACCCCAGCGTCGACCTGCTAGGTGCCTGTGATCCTTCCGCCTCAGCCTTCCAAGTAGCTGGAACTACAGGCACGCCCTACCACGCCTGGCTAATTTTTTATTTATTGTAGAGATGAGGTCTCACCAAATTGCTCGGGCTGATCTCAAACCTGTGGGTTCAGGCAATCCACTTGCCTCAGCCTCCCAAAGTGCTGGGATTACACCGAGCTGAGCCACCGAGCCTGGCCCCAACTCCTTCTTAAATCCCAAGATTGTGCTGTGGGACCTGGACCTGGCAGACCCGAGGAAGGCCCCCCCATGCCCACCATTTCCAGTTAGGAAATTCCTGGACTTAGCTTCCTCCCAAGGAAGAGATCTCCACCCCCTCCACACACAATCCTGAAACAGAGTACAAGGCCAAGTGACAAGGAGAGTGGGAACCTGTCCCAGTCATGACCCCTAGTTGGCTCCGGAACCAGCCAGTAGGTGGGAGACCTCGGGCTGGTGGGGCCATCACTGTTCCAGGATCTTTGGAGTCAAGCTGTCCCTAGATTATGTGACTTTCTCTCTCAAGCTATCCCTAGATTATATGACTTTCTCTCTCTGACTCCGTGGACTCCGTGGTCCAAGCTGCCTCAGCCTGTTATTGAACATAATCAGGAGATAGGAATAATCCCCTTGTCAATTTAAAAGCGGTTCCCCAGGAAAGTAGGACCAGGGACAGCACTGCCCAAGGTGTGGGATCTCTGTTTTGGGGGCTGGACTTTGACTTGTCCCTTGAGTCATGGACAATCATGGGCTTCAGTTTCCTCATCATGGTGGAGCAGGCAGCCCCACAGCTCTTGGGTAGCAAAGAGGCTGGCTTCCTGGACTATATTTGTCCCTGGGTGCCCCTGGGGCATAGGTGGGAGGGACAGAAATGGTAGGGTCCTTCAGTCCCTCCAGGCTGGCGGAGGAAGTGAGAGGAAGGGGCCGGGGCCATGGCAGACTCCTCTCATTCACTCTGTGGTCCCCCACACCGGCCCACCTCCCTGCCGGCCTGTTCACGGTCAGCTACAGCAAGATGCCTGGAAGTGACCTGGTCAGGCACCTTCCAAGGCCTCCAAAGGGTGGCTCTGGAAAGAGGGGCTCCCGGCACTGCAAGGGACCCGTGGGAAAGGGACACAGGGAAGGGACAACCAGGATCTGCTCAGTCGTCCCTTTCAATGGCAGTGCCCACCCCAAAGAGGCAGAATGCAGGTGTGGACTTGGATATGCCTGGCTGATATTATTCAACTGCTCGTTCACCGTGGGACTGTGGGTCTCAGTTTTCTCATCTGTAAACTAGGGAGAGTGATCCTCCTCCTCTCCCAGGCTTGGGGTGACACACTGGCTACCTGGGGTCCTATGCAGGGAGGGGCTCTCCCCAACCCCTGCTAGCCATGAGGGCTGTGGTTCTGTGGGCCTATGGCCCCTCCTGCTGCCCTCCCAGGTCATGGGTCAGGCTGTGTCCATTTAGTTTCAGCCCTCATCAAATTATCTGGGCATCTGGCCCTGGTTCTGGCAGATTCCGTTGCTGCTCCAGTCCTCTCCAAGTGAACAGGGCCAGCAGATTAGAGAGATCAGTGACATCCCTGTGATGCATGGCTAGGTTTTCCTGGCTTGACATGGAGTTTTTCAAACAAGAGGAAGGAAGAGGAAGTCAAAGAGGCAGACCCTGGCCATTTCCAAAGCACCTTCAGGGTTTTAGGAAAGTTCTGTGGAAACCTTCTCTGTCCCTCAGGAAGGAGCAGAAGCAGACCTTGACTCTAAAATAAATGAATAAATGAAAACGAAAACAAATAAATGAAAATACTGATTTTGGCCAGGCGTAGTAGTTCAGACCTGTAATTTCAGCAGTTAGCTAGGCATGGTGGCTCACACCTGTAATCCCAGCAGTTTGGGAGGTGGAAGTAAGAGGATGGCCTGAGCCCACAGGTTTGAGAACAGCCTGGGCAAGTTGGTGAGACCTAATCTCTACAATAAATAAAAAAAAATTAGCCAGGCATGGTCATGCATGCCTGTAGTTCCAGCTATTTGGAAGTCTGAGGCGGAGGAATCGCCCGAGCCCAGCAGGTAGAGGCTGCAGTGGCTATGAGTGTGCCTCTGCACTCCAGCCTGGGAGACAAAGTGATACTCTGACTCAAAAAAAAAAAAAAAAAAAAAATCCCAGTCGTTTGGAAGGCTGAGGTAGGAGGAGGATACCTTGAACCCAGGAGCCTGAGACCAGCCTGGACAACATAAAGAGATTTCTGTCTCTACAAAAAAATTTAAAAACTAGCTGGGCATGGTAGCATGCACCTGTAGTCTCAGCTATTCAGGAGGCTGAGGAGGGAAGATTGCTTGAACCCTTGGAGGTCGAGGCTGCAGTGAGCGGTGACCATGACACTTGTACTCCAGCCTGGGTGACAGAGACTCCACCCCCTCCTCCCCAAAAGAATAACTTTATGGGCCAGGCTCTGTGGCTCAGTCTGTAATCCCGCACTTTGGGAGACCAAGGTGAGTGAACTGTCTGAGCCTGCGGGTTCGAGACCCGCCTGGGCAACTTGGCGAGACCTCATCTCTACAATAAATCAAAAAATTAGCCAGGTGTGGTAGTGCGCGCCAGTAGTTCCAGCCCTACTTGGAAGACTGAGGCGGAAGGATCACCGGAGCCCAGCAGGTCGAGGCTGCGGTGGCCGGGAGCGTGCCACTGCACTCCAGTCTGGGCGACAGAGTGAGACTCCAACTCAAAAAAAAAAAAAAAAAGAATAACTTTATGAAACACACACTGAATCTGCCGGTGCCTTGACCTCGGGATTTCCTAGCTTCCAGAACTGTGAGAAATCAATGCTATTTATAAGCCGCACAGTTGATGGTAATTGTTGCAGCAGCCTGAATGGATTAGACAGGGCCCTTCTGGGTGTTCAAGTCAAATCTGGGCCCAGAAGACAGACTATAGTGTGGCTCTCAGTCAGCCTCTGGCCCTGGGTATCTCTGACAAGCAGAGTTTT